>SCLE01422480.1:0-26295 GCA_004367955.1 Bathochordaeus stygius | reverse complement strand
CAAGGACGTCTGAAATAACCCCCTCAACCTGTAGTCTCAAAATGTCCGCTAGTATTGACTCAACCAGGTCGCCGAACTCAAACTTACCTGTCTTGACGAACTCAACAAACATGTCCGTTGCTGTTTGGAGCCAATCTGCCGTTGCATCCTCCATTCGTCCTGTTTTGTCGGACCAATCTCTGAGCAACTTATCCGTTGCAGACTCCACTTTTCTTACGCGTTTGTTTTCGAGACCTTCAATATAGTCATGGTAGGCTTTCATTACGGCCGCTCTTTCATCTGCCGTAAGCTGCTCAATGCCGACAAGTGCTTTTCCTGCCTCTTTGACCTTTTGCTCGTATTCCTTCTGGTATCTTTCCCTCTCGGTCAACAAACTATTGTTAATCTCTCTGGTTTTCTCAACCATGTCGAATGCCTCGCTTAAGGCACTTTGGCTAACGGCTTGGTCTTTTATTGCCTGGGCCATCTCTCTTACTTCTTGCGTGGCGTTTGGCATTTTGATCATCAACTCGTCAACTTGACGATTCACTCTGTCTACAAATGACTCATCATTTCCTGTGCCCAACAGCCTTTTTGCTGTTGCTAGTTCTTGATTTGACTGTCGGTATTTTTTAGCCAGGCTGTCTTCGGCGCGTTCTGCAATTTTTACCTCTTTCAGCTTCTCTTTATACTCGTCCATTTTGGCGAGCATGCCTTCGATTTCAGCTAGCGTTTTTCCACCAACTAGACCGCCCGCCTGTAGTGATTCACCATCACTGCCATAAAAGCCATTTTGTAGCTGATACTGAAACTTGGCCAGACTCGTTGAGCCGCCGTCAATGTCGGCCTTCAACTTAGATATAGCTGAGCCCGTCTGAGTTACAAAGTTCGTCAATCTCGAGTTTGTGCCCTTTCTGGCCAACAACTTGGCCTCACGACCAGCATTTCTAACCTCTCGCTCCTGACGCTTTTCAATCTCAACCTTTAGCTTGATGATTTCGTTGTATTCATTTTTTAAAGCCTCAAACTCCGCCCCACTGGCTCCATTGATCGCACCAGCCACTCGAGACTGCTGACTTTTGACGTTTTCAAGCTGCGACCGGTAGAACAGGTCGATTATTTCCATTTTTCTTTGGTTGTGTTGGCTTAGCGTTATTTCCTCAGCCTCATAAGCTTTGGACAGCTCATCCATTTCAGCGCTGTAGCTTGCTGTAAGATCTGAATTTTGCTGCGCCAGCCCAGACCTCAATATTTCAAGTCTTGAAGAGGTTAGGTTTCTAGCCTCGGCAATTTCACTTTTAGTCTGTAGGTCCACCAATTCTGCAAGTCGAACGCTGTGCTTTGCGTACTGCTTTAGCTCTTCACTTTGACGAGCAATTAGATCGCCGGCGTCGTCACCTTTGGCCGTTCTGATTTTTATATTGGTGTCGTTGCTTTCAATGCTGTATCTCAGGCTCTTGCTTTTTGCCTCTTCCTTCGCTATTGCATTTTTAAGAACGGATTTACTGTGGTCATCCAGTGCCAAAGATTGCTTTTTAACCATCTCTGTCGCTTTGTCGACATCATTGCCAAAATCTACAAACGATATTCCTGCGGCCGCTGCTAGACCAATAACAACACCCCAAGGGCCCGTTAAGAACCTTAGCGTATTGCCAAGTACTTTTAATGAGGTTGTAAGCATTCCGGTTGCTGAGGCAAGTTTGCCACCAGTTCGTACCGATTTCAGCGCGTCCTTTTCAGCCAAGATGGTTGCCGCGTTGGCTGCCTTCTGTGCCTTCGTGTATGCGCCCAATCCACTAGTGACGGCCGCCGTTGATGCTACCGATGCTACTGCTGCTGCTTTTTGCGCTGCTGTAAGCGCTGCCAGACCCTTTGTCGTCGCGCCAATCAATACTGCAACGCCCTTCATGCCCTTGTAAGCAACAAACAGAATAGCGAGGTTCTTGGCCGTCTCGGCAATCTGCTCGTTGTGCTCTATTAGGAACTCTGTCAACTTAACTAGGGAAATGGTAACCTCGCCCAGAAAATTGCCCCACGCCTGCGCGATTGTGGCAACCCTGTTTGGGTCCATTTCATCAATCATTCTACC
Source organism: Bathochordaeus stygius (assembly GCA_004367955.1). NCBI lineage: Eukaryota > Metazoa > Chordata > Appendicularia > Copelata > Oikopleuridae > Bathochordaeus > Bathochordaeus stygius. The sequence continues at coordinate 24,227 of SCLE01422480.1, read as the reverse complement.
CAGCGCTTCCTTGGCAGCATCAAACATGCCGGCGTCACCCATCATGACCTGAAAACGCATCCATCTCGTCTCTAGTCGACTAACCATACCGACCCAGGTGTTCATCATGTTTTGTGCCGCGCCGCCCATCGTTCTGTCCATTTCGGCGAACATTCTCTGTAGAGCGTCATTTGCCTCAACTCGGCCCGTAGCGATGTTATCAACCAATTCCTGATAGGTTAGGTTCATTGCTCTAGCCATAAGCTTGATCGCTGTTGGAACGGCCTCACCCAATTGCTGACGCAACTCTTCCATTGAGATGACGCCTTTACCTGCCATCTGTTGAATCGCTATTGTCGCTCTATGAAGTGTTTCGTCTGTGCCACCAAACTGCGCTACAGCATTGGTTAGGGATTGTAGGCCGAACCTTGCGTTGTCAAGGCCAACCGAACGCATCTTCACCAAGCTATTTGTCATCTCACCTAGCGAGAATGGTGCGCGCTCTGCTTGGTCAAATAGATATTCTAAATCGCTGGTTGCTTCCTTCAATCGACCAGACTCTGTGGTGGCCTGGGACATACCTTTAAGCAAAAAGGTCATACGCTCAATCGACGCGTTGGTGTCGATGATGCTCTTCTGCCACCCCAGTGTTGCGTTGTAAAGATTGTGAATGCCGCCCTTTAGTATCGAGGCGGTAATGGCGAAGTCACGTAGCTTGGGTAGGACCCCCGTGATGCCTTTTTCAATATTTTTTAGAGACTTTTGGGTTCTATCAAACTCCTTGCCCAACTGGCGAACGGTTTTACCCGCTCGCACCGTTTTGACAGTGAAGTTGTTGTCGCGCAGTTCTAATTCTATGCGGATGTTGCTTAAGCTCATCGGAGACCTCTATACCATTGCCGCCAACGATTTCAGCCCCTCACGGTCGAGTGATTCCTCAACCTGCTGAACGTTGCCAAGCTCCATTAACAACTCCTCTCGATAAGCTGGATACTCATCTTTATTACCCAATGCCATCTTCATTCTTAAGGTTCGCATATCCTTGGCTGCTGATATGCGTCCTGAGTTTTTGTGCAAGAGCCAAAACCGACGAACTGGCATCTCTAGTACCTGCTCATCACTTAGCCCATAAAAGTGAATTACGCTGCTGTAAATAAATCCAAAATCAATTTCCTTTACTACAACCGACCCACCTCTTTTTACTTTTTTACACCTTCGCCTTCTGCATTTTCTTCGGCGTCTTCTTCAGCTTCAGCTCGAACAAAATCAATAATTACCTTTAGTTTTTCCAAAGACATTTCCGTTAGCGCTTCGCGTTTGATTGTTGGGAATGAGTTCATGATGGTTTTGATAAAGTATTCAAACTGCTCACTAACCTTCACTTCCTTGTCAGCCATCTCTTCAACTTCGATTGTCAGTTGAATAAAGTCAGCGACGCTGGTTGGCTTCATTTCGTGCTCAACGCCATCCAGAAAAATAATTTTCTCCGCTTGGGGAGAGATTTCATCTAAATTTAATAACTTTGCCATCTTTTTATTTCCTTTTTGAAATGCCCCCCTCAAGTGAGAGGGGACTTTTATTGAGTCATTTGTGACTTATCTGGTTACGCGTTCTTATCACCAACGGCGAACAATTTGTCACCATTTAAGATATCTGGATAGCCAGTAAACTCAACGTTGAAGATTCGCTCTTCGTCCGTTTTGTATGCGAAACTAAGTGCGCCGGCTGTCGCTGCTTTAAAGACTGTAAAGTCTTCTGACAGGTCGTCCACAGCATTGCCCTTGGGATGCATCACGAGCACTTTGGCCGTTGAAAGTAAGTCAGTACCGATGCCGTTTGTTACGTCGACACGCTTTTGACTATCAACGCCGCCTGCTAATGTAGCTCCAGAGGCAGTTGCGTCTGATGCTGCAATAGTAAAGTCATTACCCTCGACAACTTTGCCGTTGTAAGTAACTGTAAGAACGGTGCCGTTCTCTGAATAAGAGCCCTGCGCCACACCAGCTAGTTCAGATGCGCTCAGATCGCTTACCAACGTGGCCAGCGTCGTAGCCAAATCTACGCCAATTTGAACGTCCTGAGACGCAACTGGAGTATCTTTAAACGTAAAGACCGAACCGTAAATGGTTACCGTTTCGTCGTCTGCTGGGTTTGATGCAAAGGTGATTGTACCCGTTGCTTCTGCGCCACCATTTTCAGTAAGAGTTGCACCCGGCATAATTCTAACCAGATTTTCCAAAGTTGTTTCCGCCATAGGTACTGAAACCTTGACCGAACGCTTTTGAATGTACTCATTAATTTCAGATTCGCCGAATTGATCGACCATTACTGGATACGTGTCTGTCGTAACTTCCACACTAACGCCACCTTTGGTGTAACCCAAGTCAACGCCGTCGAGAGCTACGTTACACACGCCAAGTTTGACGTTTTGTGTGTTGCTCATTGTTTAACTCCTTGCAAGAAAAAAACTAAGTTCTGTAGTAAACAGCGTCATAATTAACGCTTGTCTCTAGGTAATCTCCCTCCGACACAGGGTAGACTACAGGCTCGTGACGAGGTCTCATCTTTACGATAAAGTCCCCCGTGCTGAGTTTGGTATTACTAATGGTTAATAAATCCATTAGCACTTTTGCCAAAGCGACCCCGGACTCGCGCCCTGACGCTCTTACAATTATTTGAAAGCGAGATTTGCGATAGCAAGGCATCTCTTCATCAATCATCTCCCCCGTCTGAGGAGAGTCCAGAAGAATGCCCGTTTTGGCGGTTTCCGGCATGTGGCCGATAAACAAACTCACGCCGCCCTTGGCAATGCCCGCATCCTCTATCATCTTCGCAACTATTTCTAATTTCATAGGCTATTCTTTATGGCCGCCTCTATGGCGCTAACAATTTCAGCCTCAAGCTCATCAACCGCACGTTCTAAATACTTTCTGCCAACCGTTATTCCTGGTCTTGAACTTTGCTTGGCTCGAGACATTTTTCCAAGCTTGTAAAAACCCTCGTGCATTCTGGTTGCGTATTCGCCCACAGTCTTATTTGGTCTGCCATCTACACTCATACTCTCATCAACATATATCGTGATTGAGGCATTGAGAGGGTTTGAAACCTTCTCTTCTATCTTTATGGCGTCTTCCAAATTGTGCTTGTCTACAGGCGCTTGCTGTTTTGCCAACTCCTGAATCAGTTCGCCGCCCACCCTCATCTCTTGGATGGCCAACTTGTTTGTTCTTTTGGATTGTGACTCTAGGCGCTTTGATGCGGCCGTCACTCCCGTTACTTTTAAGCCCATATCGACAAGTCCACTTCGTTGTGATCGTGTCTTCCTCTCACGTTGAATCGAGGCTGTATCGTCTCAACCTTCAACGCGGTATTGTGTACCTCAACCTTGTCGCCAATTTCGATCGCCGTCGTAGGTAAAAATAACAACCTTGATGTCGATGTAAGCTCTTCTGCGGCACCGCCCGAGGCAGAACTATCCGCTCTGACCGATGTCTTTTCGCTCCTGACAATTATGCGCACTACGCTACAACGCGCATTACGCTTGGGTGCAAGCTCTTCTTCACCATAAATGTCGAAGCTGCTCACGCCCTGAATTTGACATGGAACATTAGGTTTAATCATGCCGAAATTTTACCATTAATGACCTCAAAAGTACAGTCACCACTTACTTACTATTTTACCGTAGCGCGGCTATTTGGATGAAATACCTTTGCCTTAATATCGTCGTACGATAAATCTCTATCGTTGGGGGTAATTCTTATTCTTCGCCCATTTAATTTGTTGCCTGGGTCTTGATGAACTATCGTCGCCGTTTTTCGTCCGCTCAGTGCTAGGGCATAAAGCTTAGCTTCATTGTAGATGGTTAGAAGGGTGTGTCTCAGATAAGCTCTAACGTAGATGGTAGAGCTCCAGCGGCGACCTGCTCTATCCATTGTCGTAAATCTATCTGGCAGCCCCAATTGCTCTTTTGCAGCAACGACAGATGCCCTCTTTGACCAATTCTTCGTTTTTGAAATAATATCCGCTCTTAGTGCTATCTTTTGGTAATGGTTGATAAAGCTTCGGCAATCAGATCGCTTGGACGCGCTCAACTTCTCAACCAATGTGGTCAGCTGTATATTTATTGCAGCTTTGAGCTCTTCTGGCACGTCTTTGTCTTCAAAGGCGATCGACATAAGTCGATGTGCCGATTGTCTAACGTTGCTAAGCATCTCATCGATACCGAACGTTTGTGACTCGCCCATAATTTGGCGCGTTAGCGCGTACCTGTCCCGAGCCGAGCCGAACGACGGTGAGTCTATTAAATGTAAAAAAGCCCCCTGTGCCGCCATAACGTCATTGTTATAGCGAGACAGAAAGCTCTTTGTAGCTTGGTCGACTAACTCAATCATCTACGAACGTCGAATGCCGACAGACCAAGTAATCATGCCAGACAAATAGCTTAGCGACTTGTGACTTACTGGCAAGTTTAGAGGCTTGCCCGATCGGTACATCTGCGAGCTCTCCCCAATGGATTCAGAAAGTAGACCCAAACGACGCTTGTCGCCCACACTCTCTCCACCTAGTAGAAAATCTGCTTCTGCTACCTGCGCTTTGCTAAGTGCTACGAGCAGGTCTTTGTCAACTTCGCCAAGTTCTGCGGGCGTCATCTCCTGCAAAGGTGTGGATGTCGCTGTGTAGTTGAGGCGCATCAAATTGACATAGGCCTCCATCATTGACGATCTCCGCTCCCCTTCAGTCGCAGCCCTCCACAAATCAACATCAACCATGTAATTCGCAGTCAATATCGCCTGGTTGTACGTTTGAAAGCTATTGATACCAAACTCAAGAATTGAAGGTGACTCAAGCACGTATCGAAAGTTGGAAACGATCGAACCCTCGGCCGTTACCATCGTCAACTCAATTGTTCTCAATCCCTTGAGTTCCGTACCCAGATCATTCACGCTCGCCAATACAATCACGTTTGCACTTGTGTCTTCCGCAACGATGCTTATCGGCGTTGGCGACACAAGCTCGCTATTGTCTTCCGACATTATACGGTACGAGGCTGATGTGGGAGATACGAGCTGGCCGTCCCTGTCCTGGAACGGAACGGTAACCGTGACGTCGCTATTAGCTAGATAAACGTCCATTTCCATTAGCCCTGTACGCGTATAATTGCGTCAATAATTTGAGCGATGCTTTTTCCCTTCACGCCAAACTTAGTCGCAATCTTTCTCAACTCGACGATACCATCTTCATCAGCGATAAATTCCAAATCACCTCGCGTGTATTTTTCTTGCATGGCTTGAATTTTCTCAACCTTCTCGAGATAGAGGTCAACTTTGGTTACTTTTTTTGGCTTCGACACTTCTGTTGCGGTCTTTAGCTTTTCAACAACTTCCGCACCTTTGTCTTTTTGAGATGCCAATAGTCCTGCTGGACTTGCGTTGACGCCATCTACGAACTCCGCTCTCATTGATGCTGAGATGCGGGACGCTTGGACTTCTGAGATTGGCTGAACGGACAAGCCATCCACAAACTCAACACCACCAATAACGGCGCTGGCTTTTGCAAACCCAGACTCAAGTAATTTTAAATGCTTTAATTCCATAATTTCCTACCTATAAACAAAAAGGGCGACAGTTTCCCATCGCCCTTTCATTATAAGTCATCGATGACTTATTATCCAAATTAAATGTTTGTCACACCTTGGATGCGTGATAAAGATTTAGTAGATTTTAATGCAGTACCACAGTACCACTTAAGACGTGTGCGAGACGCGTCTTTGTTTTGGACCGTACCAATATCTTCAACCACGATACCAGCAGATGAACCGCCATAGATACCATGTAAACCGTCAACTTCATTCAAACGCATAGCGTAGATAGAAGCAGAGGCGTTTTCACTACCTTTAACTTCATCACCTGGTAGGAAGTCATTAACGATAATTGGAACGCCATTGTGAGCTGGAATAGATACACCAAAGTTATCAATCATAATGCTCTCAGGCAATGTACCACCCATAGCACGTAACAACGCTCGATAAGCACGTAAAGTACCAGAACGCATCATGATCGCATCAGCACCATTTGGAACAGCATCAAGCAGCTCGTCCAACATGCTTAAGCTTAAAGCAGCACCATTGGTACCAGCATCAACAATCTGACCCGCGTCAGTTAATGTTGCGATACCGTCAAACTCTTTGGCATTACTGCCAGAGTCACCAATCGCCAATGTACGACGGAACTTGCGAGCAAGACCTTTCGCTTTTTGTGCGATTTGAGTAGCCTTCTGGTTATTCGTATCACCCATTGTGCTATCTAAAAATTTATCAACATCGACATCACCAGCTAATACGCGCAACTTAGCGGTAACTTCTGTGAATGTAGATGCTTCTTCTGGAACAACTTCGTTAGGGTCTAAGAAAGAACCTTCTGAAATTGTGTTTTCACGGTTGTAGACGTATGCCTTACCCTGTATGCCCATAAATGGGAATAATGCGAACAGCTCGTCCTTGTCGATGATTTCTTCGATGACACCAGCGACAAGTTGGTTGTTCGACAGCTTCTCAGCTTCGGTACGTAAAAGTGCCATTTTTTCTAACTCCTAAAAAGATTTGTCGAATATGATTACTTATGTAAGTAACCAATGACTTATTATATCAAATAAATAGGCTATTTGCCACCATTTAGAGCCGCTGCAATCTTGTCAGCGCCTTTTAATACTGGTGCGTTTGGTTCGCCTTTGTCTTTGGGCTTGGAATCGCTTCCAGGCTTAGCTTTGGATTTAACAACATTGTCACGATCTGGGTCACTGTCGACAATCTTTCTTATGGCGGCATTAAATGACAAAGGGTTGCCGTCGCCGTCAACAAGCATTGCACGATCGGAAGATGATTGCGGCTTGTCGTAAGCCACTACCTTTCCTTCCTCTACCGAAAAGTGACCGCCGTAAATTATTCGAGCCTTGCTAGGACTTAGATGCAAATCCTCGTTGATGAATTTTGAAGCGTCAAATGAATGTCCAACCGTTAAGTCATCGATCTTTGAGGATAGTTTGAGCTTTTCCTTACGCTCCACTTCCAAAGTGTCACTAAGTTCTTTGATTTTTGAATTGTGTTGGTCAACCATTTGTGCCTTTAGTTTGTCCCATTCACCCTTCTTCTCAAGATCCTTAGTTTTCGCTTCTTCTTGTGATGCGATTAAAGTTTTCACTTGCTCTAGGTCGATACCGTTAAACTTTTCTAACTCTTTTTTAACCCCTTCTAGTTCCTCGGAAGTTGACTTGAGCTTTTGCTTCTTGTCCATCACCTCTTTCAACAGCTTCGCTTCTGTCTCAGATGGCTTGTCGGATGGCTTTTTTTCTTCACCTGAGCCCGGCTTAGGGTCTTCTTCACCCGGCTTAGGGTCTTCTTCACCTGGGTCTGGCTTAGGATCTTCTTCACCTTCGTTAGCACCATCAGCACCAACACCGCGATGTAGATTAGGATTTTGCTCCCAATACGCGGCCCATGCTGAATCATAAGGGTCTAGTGGTCGTAATAATTTTTTCAACATTGTTATACCTTTGACCTATCTCTCGGTCATTAATTTAAAACAGGGCCAGTCGCTTGGCCAACTACTGATCCTCTTCCCCGTCGGGAGTCTGATCGTTTTGCTTCAACACGTCACCAATGATGTCGTGCGAATCCATTTCGAGACTGTCCGTTGGTGGCCAGCTCTCCAGTTCTTTGTCCAACTCCTTTTGGAGTTTTGCTGACATTCGTGGGAATAACTTTTCAATCGTTCCCTTCATTTGCTCTCGTCGCACAATTGACGGCGCCTGAATCAATGAAAGCTGGTCTGCAATTTCAAACTCGTCCATCAGCCCGCGCACGTCGAAATCGTCCGAGTATTTAACCAGGTCGCTTTTTGAATCCCCCATGCCGTTCCACAGATTAACCAGCTCGCAAATACGTTCTTCCGCTCTATCTAGCGCGTCTGCCTTCGATGTTAAAAGCGCGTTCACGCGTTCAAAGTCGTACGCTTTGGCAACGCCAGAGCTATTGTCAATGCCAGCGGCATTGTCTTGTTTCGTTCTTTCGCCCGCCATACCCACGCTGTGGTAAATCTCATTAATGATCTGCTTTACCGCCGTAATAATCATTTGGGCCTGTTTGGGGTCCGGCGAAAGGTAGAATGGCATCATGCCGCCCTCGCCATCATAGGTGAAGATGCGTTTTGTACCCATCTCCATTACCTTGTCGTGTCCCTCTTCGCCCGGCATTAGGTTTTGCGCTGGAATGGCCAGTTGAGAAAAGGTCTGATCCTGAATGATGGCATCCAAGTTTGATAGATAGTTCGCCACTGCGCGGTCCAAATACGCAATGTCATTAATGAGTGCTGGTGAGCTGTATGGGTCGTCATTTTCAATATGATCTACTTTGACAACCGGTACGACGCCAAGCTCGTGGTTTCCACTATCGATCGCCTCGATGTTTACACCACGCCCTTTAGTTCTTATCTCAAAAAGGGCCCATTCGCTTCGCGTCCAAATCTTAACTCTCTTGACAATATCTCCCGAAGAGTTAAATGGGTCGCTGTCATCTCTTGCCTGATCGGCAAGCATAATCCAATTTAAGTCACCAAATTCATCGTAGCTCATGTCCAGCACGTCTTGTGGTGGCACAGCATAGGCGAAGGTGCGAATGTTCAGCTCTTTCTCCTCAGCCACCGTCTCTGGCTCTACATCTGAGTTTGTATTGTCTACAACAACCCAGATACGACCAAATGTGGACGAGCGTAAAGACACCTGACGCATAAATTGATCAATATTAAGTCCATTCTTCGTTGCCAATTTCCAGAACGATCTAACCGGTTGGGAGGCGTCGTCCTCGTTTCTTGTAATTTCAGCTTTGAATATGTATTTGTTTACCAGGTCAACAATCTCGCGAGAGTGATTAAATCTGTACGCTCTACTCAGGCGCTCGTCAAACTCAGAATCGCCTTCTTTAAAGTAGCGAAAGATATTTTCTCCAAACCAAGAGCGCCCACCTTCGTAACACGCCTCAAGAAATTGCCAATGTTCGTGGAGCTTTTTGTAGTCTGGATGACGACGCTCCACAAACTTCTTCAAACTTTTTTGATTTTTAGTGTCAAATTTCATTCAAATGCCTTTCAATTATAGATGGAATAATAAGTCATCAATGACTTACTTGTCAACCTATATAGAGACGCCTCGTATCTCAATTTTACGAACTGGAAATTCGAGTTCTAGTGGGTATCCAAGGGCGTCCGTGCTGTGTTCGATATTCATAGACTTGTCTATATCTCTCGACCCTGGCTTGTATATAGTCTGCTCGAGCGAGTCAATCAGATTCTTACACCCCTTGTCTACTCGAAGCTTTATGTCGCCGTTAGCGTCTCTCAAAAGACGATTTACTGCGTTGACTCTATCTGCGACACGCGGATGCTTTCTGCGATGCTTGATGCGCTTAAAGCCCTTCTCCCGAAACATATCCAAGTCAGATTCCCCGCGAGCGTGCTGACGGTAGTTTCCTGCTGGATCTGGATAGATGGTCGTTTGTTTTGTCTTACGCCAGAACCTACGTTCCAGCTCTTCAACTACCTCCTCGGTGTTTGAGCCAAATAAAACCAATTCTCCGACAGCCCAAATCTCGCCGTTAGGTTGGGGCTGTAGAATGACGGTAGACATAGGGTCTATATTGAAATCCTGGCCAATCCAAATGGGCAATTGTGGGTTAAAGTCGTAATCGCCAACATGTTGCTTTCTGTCAAACTGGTGATACACCCGCCCCGACATCGTTTCGAAGCTCGCCTCAAACTCTTGGCGAAATGACTTCTCGTCCATATCTTCCTTGGCTTGTTCAATCTCCTCCTCTGGAATGAATGGTGATTCGATAGTTCTAAACTGCCAACTCGACCAAATATTTCTATCCCTGAGCTCTTGCTTTTGTCCTAGCGTCCACAGCTCATAAAGGTGGTTGTATGATTTTGGCGTTCCAATGAAAAGTGCTCTACCGCCCGTAGTTGCTAGCGTAGGTCTAAGTACAGTCGTCCAAACCTCCTCCCTCATATCTTGAAATTCATCAAGCACTAGAAAGTCAAGACCAACACCACGCAAGGTGTCGGGATTATCGGCACCCTTTAGCTCAATTACTGTGCCGTTGATTAGCACTATAGTCATGCTGGTTTCGTTAGACTTTTTAATCCAGCGCTTTGGCAGCGCGTCCATCAACTCGGTCCACATGATTTGCTTGGCCATTCGATAGGTTGGCGCCACATACCAAATCAACTTCTTGCTTTTGCGTGCCTCAGCAATTATCGCTGTTTTGGACAGTTGGGTTTTTCCCCATCGTCGCCCCGCAACAACAACCTTAAAGCGCGAGTTGTAATTGAACACATCCGCTTGCCCTGGGTGTAGCTGTAGTAGGGAGTTGGTTTGCTGAGAACTATGAGTCAGCATTGGTCTCACCATCAACTTCGTCGTCGGCCTCAATCACCACATCATCCTCATCTTCGATGTATTCGATGATGTTTTCATCTTCCTGATCGGACAAGATGCCGCCAAGGCCGTCATCCGTCCCCAGTGTTTGGTTTCTTGCCTTGGAGCGAACATCCTGCATCTGCTGCTCTGTCATAACCTCGATGCTTAGGGTTGGTAGAGACTGCTCGTCAACGTAATCCTCCTTATCAATGCCGAGTGACTTATAGCGCTCACCCATCACCTTGACCATGATGCTTGCGGCCCTGTCGATGGCCTTTAAGTCTTCACCTTGCGATGACAATGGTTTTCCATCACGTATCGCCTTGGATAAGGATTGCATCGTTAGTTTCCCGAGCGTCTGACTCCAAACGTACTGCTCCTCCTTCGTCTCATTGATTCGCATAGGTAAGACTCGAGCGGCAGCCGCCAACTCGCTCTCAACTGCTTCCGACGCCGCAGTGTCTGCCTCGACAGACTTCGAACCTTTTTTGATTCCTTCTTTTTTGAATTTGCGAGATAAATGCTCGCGTGAGCATTTGACGCGTGTCGCTATCTGCGTGAGAGTGAACTCTCCCGTCTCCCAAAGGGCTTTAGCTTCGCTCCACTGCTGTGAGGTCAGTCTTCTTCTGGTCGGGGACTTTTTGGAGGCTGTGGCTGGCTTAGATTCTTCCGTCACGACAGTTCTCCAAAAAATAGGGCGGAGGGGAACCGCCCATATAGAGGAGACTTTACGTTTCGATCATTTTCTAATGTTGATGCCATATTATAATCCTATTCTTTCCCTAATGTAAATAATTCGTGACTTATCTTTTAAGCCGTGATGTTTTACATCCTTTTTGTGCGGGCAACTTTTCAAAACCCGCTATTAGTTATTTATATATTTATATGTATTAATAAAAGTAATTGTTAGTTACGTAGAGATGACATAGTTGCCCGCACAAAAAGGCACTAGCGGATTCTCATCGATTCCATACCCAATACGGTGGGGGCTACAATCTTGCGGGAGCGGCCTCTTCGTGATTCGTTTGGGCGTCGCTCCAACATACCTTTCTTGATCAGCGCACGGAGTGAGAACTGCATCGACTCTTTCGTTGTGCTGTACGGCAGGTTGTCTATGAGCTGATCCATATCCAGAAATGAACCGTCTGGGTTAGCACGGATAACGGTTGACATGATTTGAATTTGCTTTTCTGTTAAGTACATAGGTCTAGTCTCAGTGGTTCGTTTGTCGCTTGATTGTCGAATGCAAGGAGTGGCAATGAACTTGGCAGCTCGTTATTTGCATCTGGGTTTTGATAGACGCCATAAAGTGGGCTTCCAAAAACCAGCTGTTGAATGTTGCGAATAAGGGAGCTCACGCCCATTTGCAACACCTTGTCGGTGCCAGAGTTCAAGTTCGAACCCGTCTTCTCCAAGGCTGAGTGTCTGTAGTAGAACTCACGGACATCATTCAACACCCTCTCACGCCTAGAGTCAGACATTGCCTCTATCTCACTTACAACCCCCTCATGGTCAGCAGGGTGTGCCGCGAACGTGCGTCTCATGAACTTCAAACCCTTTTCGTAGGCGGCAGCTTCTCTTGGCTTTACAAACTTAAAGCCGGCTCTAATTGCGAACGGATTGAATCTGCTCATTGAAGATTGAATTTCAACAAACTGCTTAGCCTCCATTCTCGCCACAAGATTTAACATGCGGTAAGAAACCCCACCCGCCCTGAATAAAGTGTCAACCACAATGCGAGAGCAAAGCGTGAAGTTTTTGTTGATGAACTTGGCGCGATAGGTATTTGTTTTTTTTGTGTCGTGACCTGGCTTGAGTTTTGGAAACAGCATGTGTCGGCCAGCCAAAAGTAGTCTTGGCGATGAAATGATCGCAACGGCCACAAGTTGGTCTCCCAACATGCATCGCCAGACGCGACCCACAGCCCTACCGTCTGATTTGTAGTGAAGCTCGTGAAGCGCGTCCCAGTCGTCCTTTGTTCCCCGCTCTACTCTCATCTGTTTTAGCAGAGATAGTTCAGCAGAGGGCGACTCACAGCGTTCTATCAACGCATATTCGTTGCTCATTCGCTTGTATCCCAGAATTTCTCACCCCAAACGCAGCTGCCGCGTTCAGATCGTTGCTGCTTTATTTTTTTTAATGCTCTTCCTCTCTTCCTCCGATTACGCATGTCGTCAATTCGCGGCGTCACATTGTCGTGAACGAAGATGGCGAACATAATTCCCAGGCTTCCGCCCACTCCCGCCACAGCAATAAATGTAAAACCGTCGCCCGAGGTTGCGTACTTTACGAAGAAGTACTGGGCCATAGTAATGCCCCAGCTAGTTAGAAACGCCAAAATATATCGACTCTGGTGTACATTTTTGCTATTGAAGCCCAACAAAAACACATTGAAGAATGTTGACCAAAATACAATCATGCCATCTAAAAACTCCATCAAAAGTCCTCCCAGTCGTCATCATCTGGCTGCTCATATTGATCGCCAAATGAATTGATATAGGTGGCTATAACAAATTCGGCAGCGAACATCATCGCCAGGCCAAACATCATTAGGCCAAATATCTTCAATAGGAACATGACAAAGGCGTACGTCGGATCAATCAGCCAGCTCATAGTCAACCTCAATCTTATCTCTAAAATATTTCTCAACATAAAGGTTGGGCGCCAGCTCATCCCTTAAGTCCATGTGAGTTGTTGCAACCATAACGGTCTTGTTTAGCTTTCTGGCTACCTTTTGTAGATTGAAGGCAACTACCTTTGCAGTTACTCTATCCAGTGCGGCCGTAAACTCATCGGCAATCCAAACATCGGCACTTGACTCAATAACCTTTGCCAACCTAAAGCGGTATTTTTGGCCGTCCGATAGTTCGGAAGGCTTTCTTACGAATAGGTATGCGTCGTTAAGACCAGCTAGGCTGAGCAATCTAATAGCATCCGACATATTCTCACCAACCTGGTCGATAAGCGGGCGATCTTCGTACGCAATCTCATCTATATTGGCTACAGAAAGTCCTTCTTCCTTCATTTGACTTGCAATGTCTCTGATAATTAAAGACTTGCCCGAGCCAGACTGGCCAGTAACATAACAAACATCACCCTGGTTTATTTCAACATCAAGGTTGTCGTAAATGACAAATTCCTTGCTTGATAGTCCCAGACCAAAGGCTTCCGAGACCTCAAGCACTCGAGGCGTTCGCTCAACTGACGAGCTAAACTTTTTGGACACCGTGTATTTAGACATTTAAAAGGCTCTCCCACCAATGAAAGAACATGGGGTTGGAAATTCTAAATTCACAAAGGCCAGATGACATTTGATCGGCTATATGCTCCTCATCACAACCTGTTGTAATTAATCTATCTCTGTTGATCAGGTGAATGACCTCATGTAGCGCCGTATTCGCCAAAACTTGAGGGTTTTTCACGCTTGTTAGCTTTATTTTTGCAGTTATCGCGTTCGCCGTACCTAGTAGGTTTCCAACCTCAGCCACTTCGTCATTCATAACTTCTATGGTTATTTTCAAGCCAGAAACGGTTATGTATCTTGGACATAGATAAAAAAGAGAGTCCCCATCCTCACTTAAGTACTCAACTCCATTTATTCTTTCGACCATCTCTACTCACCCTCTGGAATTAGGTTGGTTATAAAATCTCCGAGCGCTTCCGACCCTTTCTTTCCGGTATCTTCCTCAACTTCGCCAATAAACGTGCCAATAATTCGCGCTTGCTCTACGGTAACCGTCTTAAAGCCAAAAGCGTCGCCGATGCTGACCGATTCGCCCTCAACCTCGTTTGCTCGAGCTTCGGTTCGCTCTGTCTGGTCCTTTACTTCACCATCTAGGTCCGTCACTAGGCTGGAAAGATCCATTTCAACCAGGTCATCCGTCAAAAATTCCAATTCTTTGTCTTCATAGCCCAACATCGACAAATCAATCTCGGTGTCCGCTAGCGCCGACAATTCAAACTGCTCGGCCTCTGAATCGTAGTCAGTTCCAACAACGCGATTGTGTGATAGTCGCAGTGCTCGTACCTCATCATTGCTTAGATGCTTGACTACGCGGACGGGCACATACTTCATCCCCAACCTCATCGCTGCTAGGCGGCGACCATGCCCACCAATAATCATTCCATTCTCATCAACCAAAATGGCATCTGTAATACCGTTCTGCGAGATAGAGTTTGCTAGCTTTTGTATATGGTCTGTACTGTGCAGTTTCGGGTTCTTATCGTAGGGAACTAGCCTATCCAATTCCCACTGTTCGATCGGCGTGTCATTCATCGCCTCAATTTTATCTGTCATCGTTATTCCATCCATCTTCGAACGAAAGTGCGTTATCTTCTTCAAATTGCTCGCCAGAATCGCAGTCTCCACAAACTTCTTCTTGATTGCGGTGTTGGCAGCTTAGACATTCTCTAAATTTCATTTCTCTTCCTCGCTGAGAAGCTTTTGGCGGTATTCACCAGCCATATAAACGAGCGCATCACCAGCATTGGTGAGGGCGTCGGCGGAGTTAAACATTTGTGATTTCATAATTTGATCAACCAGGTCGGTGATCGCATCTGCATCTTCGATGGGAACTTTGAAGCGCATGATTTGCTGTGTTTGGATGGTAGGTCCCGTCGGTAGCGGTTCGTCTAGTGCGGGCTCTTCGTCGTCAATACTAAGATCGTCGAGGTCTATACTTGAAGCTGAAAATACAGCGTCAAGCTCGGCATTTGAAAAAGGAGTAAAGGATGAAACGATATCTACACCGCCCAAGTCGTCGAGCAGTTCGGCAAGTTTTAGCGTGTCGTCTGCGCCATAGCGACCGTTATCAACCAGGCTTATCTCTTTCGCCTTTTTGTCGTCTATAACGCCAAGATTAATAATGGGGACTTCTTTGACACCAGCATTGATTGAGGCTTCCGCTCGATGTTCTCCACCAAGTATTTGCAGAGAACCATCTTCGAGCGTTCTTGCAATTAGTGGCTTGAACATGCCCAGACGATCAAGTGACTGCTCCAGCTTCTCCTCATTTTCGGGACTCACCACGTTTGAGTTCCAGGGATTCGGCTTCAAATCACTTGGATCGACGTTTTCAAGTTTCATAATATATTTTGATCCTTATACTTAACATGCCATAATAATAAGTCATTGGTGACTTAATAATCAAGAGGAGATACAGGATGTCTGTAATCACAATTGCCCACAATGCCGTCAAGGCTAGACTCATGGATGTGCCAAAAGAGGTAAAGCTCCGCGTATCCACTCTATTATCGTTTCGCGTCGAAGGTGCTGAGCACATGGCGGCGTTTAAAACGAGTACCTGGGACGGTCGATCGTCCTTTTTTGACTTCCGAAGTGCTTCATTTCCCGCAGGTTTTGTCAATTTGGTTCACAGCACGCTAACCGCAGAGGGGCACGTCGTAAAGGTCGTCAGAAAGCCTCTACCAACGCCGCTGGGTGAGGAAAGTCCAAAGGTGGATAGCTTTCCAGAAGATAGCCGCTATGATTATCAACCACTGACTGTAAAAAGATTACTGCGGCACGGTCAAATGATCGCTCAAGTTGCGACTGGTGGCGGAAAATCGCGCATTGCTAAGCTTGTTTACGCCAATATTCGAAGAACAACACTCTTTCTAACGACCCGATCTGTGTTGATGTATCAGATGAAGGATGCGTTTGAAAATGACATGGGAGTCAAGTGCGGAGTCATCGGCGACGGCAATTGGAAGGCAAGCAAGGGCATGAATGTTGGCATGGTTCAGTCGATCGCCCCCTACGTTGAGGAAAAGAGCCTGGGGGGTGAAATTGAACGTCAGCTTGTTAACGCGGTCAATAGCGAGAAAAAACAAATTGACGAACTTAAGGTAAAGCTGACCAAGGACAAGGCGGATTTGGGCGAAATGAACCGGTCTATCGCTAAATTGCGTGCGAGCCAGGCCAAAAACCGTCTTACCAACGAGCAGGTCGCCAAAAAGGTCGAAAAAACCGTCAAGACCCACAACGCGAAGTGCAAGCAGGTTAAGGAATTGCTCAAGCGTTTCGAGGTGGTTATTTTAGAAGAAGCTCACGAGGCTGGGGGCAATGGTTTCTTTGAAATTATGAATAATTGCCCCAACGCAAACTACCGCCTCTCTCTTACAGCAACTCCATTTATGCGTGATGACGAGGAGTCGAACATGCGACTAATGGCGGTGTCTGGTCCGATCGGCATTCGTATTTCTGAGAAAATGTTAATCGAGCGGGGAATTTTGGCCAAACCCATCTTCAAGTTTGACGAACTCCCCGCCCCTATCGCTAAGGTTCACGAAAACTATGGACGTTTGCGCCGCTCTACACCCTGGCAGCGTGCTTACAAGTACGGCGTTTCAGAAAACGAGGTGCGAAATGAGAAAATCGTTAACGAGGTAGTTCGCGCTAAGAAGTATGGTCTGACCGCAATGGTACTTGTACAACACAAGGCACACGGCAATGCACTTACAAAGGAAATGAAAAAGGCAGGCATTCGCGTCAAGTTTATTTATGGCGATCACAGTCAGGCGCAGCGTCAAAAAGCTCTGGCCGATCTCAAGTCCGGTGAACTTGACGCGTTAATTGGCTCAACCATTCTTGATGTGGGTGTTGATGTTCCTGCGGTAGGGATCGTTGTGCTTGCCGGTGGTGGTAAGGCTGAGGTTGCACTTCGTCAACGTATCGGTCGAGGCCTGCGCAAGAAGTCCTCTGGTCCAAATATCTGCCTCGTGGTTGACTACTCCGACAGCAGAAATGAGCACCTTCAGGTTCACGCAAAGCAAAGAAGATCCATTATTGAGTCCACACCAGGCTTTGTTGAGAATATTTTACCTGGTGGTGGTGATTTTGATTACGAAGCGCTGGGTTTTACAGCGTAGCTAGGCAATTAATCGTCGCGTTACTTTTATATGATATAATAATTTTATAAATCTAACGCTAAAAGGATAAAACAGTATGGAACAAGAAGCGGATCTAACGCAAACCAAAAAACAAACCATCACTTTCACGCTCGAGGGTCATGCCAAAGTGAAGGAGATGGCCAAACGCTACGGTATCAATCAATTTATGGTACTGGACGCCATGATTTATAGCGTTGATGAGCAGTCTCAAGAATTTATCGGTCGTACAGAAGAGTGGCAAAAGCAAAAAGGCGCCAAGAAGTCGCTCAGTAGTGAAGTTGCGGCGGCCGTCAACGAGGTTACACAAGGCATGAATCCAGAGGAGATTAAGGAGCTACTTGAAAGAGCAAAAGGGCTAGCACCCTCCAACTAACATACTCCCTCAACAGGGCGCCTTGATTGCGCCCTTATTTTTTATTAGAATGTTAAGTCACTACTTACTTATTAGGAACAGCAATCGTGTTTGAAAATATCAAAGCAAAGTACAGAAAGCACAAGAAGAAAAAAGGCGTTTCCAAAGTCACTGCAAACCCACACCACCGCCTCGACATGATGAAGGCAGGTTATAAAAAGTTTGGAAAAGACCTTACCGAGCGTGAGCGCGCCAAGATGAAAAAGGAAATCAAACTGCTCGAGCGTGCCGTTAAGCGCTGGAACCAGGCCGTGATCGAAGAACAACGAGGTAAACTATGAAATTCACAAAACTACGCAGCATTGCAGCTGCTATTTCACTTCTATTTAGCGCGTCAGCGCTCGCTCAAGACACTCTTTACAGTGTAGATGTCAAGAGAGTCATTGACGGTGATACGGTCGTCGTAGACGTACACGCGGGGTTCGGTATCGTCTTAGTGGACCGTAAGGTGCGGATACTGCATGTCGACACTCCTGAATTACGATCGCCCTATCTCGAAGAGAAGATGAAAGCCTACAAGGCTAAAGATTTTACAATTGAATTTATGAAGCGACCTCAATTGTTTTTGCAGTCTGGTGGAAAGGTTGATTCTTTCGGTCGCATTCTGGGAGATATAAGGGACGCCAAGGGCGCTCTCCTTTCACAGTCTCTAATCGATAGTGGAAACGGGGTGCCTTATGCTAAATGATCTAATTTCGGCCATTCTTGTTATCGTCGCCATTGTTGGTGTGTTTGGCTATATGATCAGTCGCTTTCCCACTTGTGGGGGTTATTAGTTTGAAATTTAAGCGCCTGCTAACGATCGTCTACAATCTTACAATGTTCATCACCTGCTTCTTTATCATGGCGAATACTATTCGACACTGGTAGTTCAATGTCTAAAGGTACTGTGGCCAGCTTGTCTGGCTACTAGTACCTTTTCAACAGGTCACCATCAAAGCTAAACTCAGCACTATCGGTATCGACCACCACAGCGCCAAAGCTATTAGTACCCCTATACCTTGTTTGAACGAATATATGGTCCGATCTTACGATGTGGGTCGTGCTCACATGCTCGTAGCTTGCGGGGTTTTTCATACCTTGTTTGACCATTTGCTCCAGCTTGTAGTGAGTACCATCCCATGAGCTAAATTGAGCCTTGATTTTTGAATCCTTGATACCTTGCGGTGTTGTGGCGTATGCCGCAGCCTCCATCCTTTCATGTGCCTGTTCCGGCGTTTCCTTAGTGCCGCAACCTTTGGTCATTAAAATCAGCAGCGTTGCACAGACAGCCACGGTAACAATCGCACCTCCTACACCCTGTTCTTTGTTGTCTTCCATTTTGTTTCTCCTTTTTCGCTAATATAAGGTTCGTTTTTGCACCTTGTCGGCCGTAATATAAGGATGAAGTTTATTTGTGCCGGAGTTGCCTGACCTACACCTTCACGTCTATCGCACATATCTAGGACATTGCTTCATTCACCCAACACATCTCCCAACATTCACTGTGTGATAGTGTGAGCACTCGTTAAGACGTACTCACACTCACATCTTGCTTTAGCTTTTCAATAGCTCAATGAATTGTTTAGCAATGTCAGTATCATTAAAGCTGATTGATTTAGTTGCTTTGTCATTCGTCGCTATATCTAAGTGACTAAGCGCAACACGTGAACTTGACGCTTGTGTTGTCGCTGTTGACTCTGCTTTATGTAGCTTTGTCATAGTCGCGCTTAGTGTCTCACATTCAAGCGAAGCGCAGATTGTCGCATTCATTTCAGCGTTTGATAAGTTGCGTTGTTTTGTACGCTTTAGCGCGTTGTATGTCACTGCGTTTGTATACTTGTCAATAATACTGGCAGCTTTAGTTTCAAGCGCTTGGATGATTTTCTTTGCTTTCTCGACCGCGTATACATTAGCAAGTACGATATCACTATTGAATTCAATATCAGATCTTGCAGCGACAGCGCAGAACGTTACAAGATGCTTCTGCGCGCGTTCTGTCATGTTGTTGTTAGTTATGCGCTGCTCTGCTTTCTTAATAGCTTGTTGAGCTGATGCGTTTTGTGTTTCGATAGAGTGTAATTGTTTGATTGAGTTTGTCATGATAGTGCTCTCTTATGTAGTTAGAAAATATAACGTTGTTTCTTTCAACGTTGAATTCAATTATACAGACGTTATTTATAAAAACAACGCTTTTATTCAAAACAAATGCAATTAAATTGTAAGTTGTTGATTGTCATAGATATAAAAGTTAAAATAAATTGAATTGTCCTATGCTGTAGCGTTAAAACGTGCGTATAGCGCGTTATTTCACTCTTATATATAGAGTGCTGCAAATTGATCAATGACCGCGTTCAATAGTTGATTGCTTAGTGGTATTGGGCGTATATGTACCGGTATAGGAACAGGCACCCTTTCCCACTTCCACTTTCAGGCGAACCCATTGCCTTTCCCACTTCTCTTCCCGTTTCACCGCCCGCAATGTCCCACCCTCTCCCAGTGGTTCATTCGTTGGTGTTGATAGAGTTGGTGTGTGGGTGTTGGAGCAGAGTTGCACCATGGGTGTTGAGGTTGGTAGGTTTGGGCCATGGACACTTTCACCTGGCAAGTAAGAGAGTGCGATTGTCTCTCTTACCTACTCAGCAATGTGATGGTTGAGGTTATCGCATCATATCGCGGCGTCGTCTTGCATCTTGCTTGGCACTAAAGTCCTTTTGGCTTAGTTGCTCGTGCTGAGACTCAAACTCCATTGCGATTAGATGCATGTCGCTATCTGACTCCGGCAATAAGTCGTCATCAATGACGGTGTGCTCTTGTCCATCAAACGTTTCGTGTTGCACTTCAAATATAACGTTTTTCATCTTGCTCTCCAGTAGTTAAATTATTAAGTAGCGCTTCTCTCGCTACATTTCTTATATTACGTACGAGACACTGGTAAGTCGGCTGGAGACTGTGTGAGGATGTGATGGTGAGGGTAAGTTGCCATGGGGGCGTGAGAATGGCCTGGACGCCATGGACCGGTCGTTATAAGAAAGAACCCAACAGCCTCGATTGAATGGACTGCTGGGTTCTTGTTGATTAAAGCCTAGTTGTAATTAAGCTTTAGATTCTTCGCTAACTTCAACATCAGTGTTGGCCATGATGTTTTGTAAAACTTCGGCCAAGCTTGTTGCACCGTCAACTTCAATGTCGCCCATATTAAAATCAGGATCGACAACTTCTGTTGGTGTTGTTGCTGCAACTTCTTTCACTTCCTTTACCATTGTGTTGGATAACAACGCTACGGCATTTGATGTAAATTGCTCATAAGCGGTAGCTACATCACCAAATCCAAGTCGACCCGACTCTACACCGTTAGTAAAGCTGATGATGGTGTAGCCCATGCTGATTTTGGAGACATACAGATAGATACCAATTCCTGCTGATGCAACCTGGGTTGTTGCAAGAATGCCAATCATAGGATCGTTAAGAAGCTCGTCTTCATCGGACATATTCATTTCTTGCTCGGCTTCTGCTTCGGCTTCTTGCTCTTCAATCGCTTGAGCGGCTAGGTCGGCTTCTACTTTTTCCTGAGCCGTTGTCATTAGATCTGACTCATGTTGTTTGTCATCATCATCATCAGCAGCATGACTCTGAATGATTGCACCTAAAAGCTCTTCTAAAATAATAGCCGCGATTTTCTGTTTCATTGAACTCATAAATTTTTACCTCTAGTTGGTTAGTTGAATAATTAATTCCATTGCTGCCATACCCCACACAAGTGACCCAAAACACGCAAATACAAAGTCCGCCTTCTCGTTAAATTGTGATTGCTTAGTCGCTTGCTTACCGTGCTGTGTAATTTGGCAATACATGTTAGTCGTCTCTCTGTTGTTTTGATGTTTTACATTATGACAGTAAGTAAGTGGTGAACTAACAGGCAACGTATTATTGCCTATTCCAAGCTAACTATCAATACATTTGTTTCGTAAGCGGTGACTTACTATATTAGCCCGTCCTCTGCAAAGCTAAACGAACCCCCTCCACCAACGATAATGTGATCGAGGACCCTGATTTGAACCGTGTCTAGCGCTGTCTTTAGTTTTTTTGTGATGTTTCTATCTCCCTCACTGGGGTTTAGATTGCCTGATGGATGATTGTGAGAAAAAATAACCGTCGCCGCGTTTAGCTCCAAAGCTCTTTTGACTATCTCTCTTGGATATACAGTTGCACCATCAAGCGTTCCATTAAACATCTCCTCCAAAGCAATCAAGCGATTTTGAACATCACAAAACAGACAGATAAATATTTCACTACTTTCACCGGCGTAGTGCGTAATAAGATAATCCTTGACTGTATCTGGGTTGTTAAAGGTATGACCTCGATTGACACGCTCCGCAAGTATTCGCTTTGCTTCTTTGATAATGTCGTCTTCTGCCTTTTTAACAATCTTCTTCTTTCCAATCATGTCTAACTCTCATATAGAATGCGTTATTGCATGATTTAAAGTTTAAGGCTGAAAATAAGGATGTAATATTGGAAAAACACGAAAATGCTACATCACCATATAGCGTCGTTTCCCACTAATTCCATAGAGAGAGAAGTTGGGGTTTTGCCATGGGTAGTTGGGGTTTTGCCATGGGTAGTTGGCTCGCTAGAAAATCATCCAAAATACCAATACCACATCGGTATAGGGACCCATTCCCTTTCCCTTTTTGTCCTTTTAGGTAGATCGCCAGCCTTTCCCAGTACCAAATTGGAGAAGCACCACGGTGAGAGAGTGTCTGGTTGCCATGGGGATTGTTGTATTGGGTGTGAGTGGGGCATCCCGTTAAGGAAGAAGAAATCCCCACCCACGTCTCTCTAACTACAGAAAGAACAGACTATTAGCGCCGTCTGTCAGGGCTCAATCTTTATTCTATCACGAGCTTTGTAGGCACGTGCTACTTAGCGTACTCACCCCATAGAGCAAGACCTGCGTCACGTCTCAGTTGATCTAACTTTCCCATAACTTCACACAACACCGTCATAGGAGAGACACCTTTGGTAAAGCTCTGTAGGCCGTATGAGTCTACCTTTATCACATCAGGCTTCAGATCAACCACAAAATTCATATTGTTGGTAGTATCGGTGTTGTCTCTAATATCAATCACCATCTTGTCTTTATAGTAAATGATACCGTCGATAGTTATATCCATAATTGTTCTCGCTCTATGTTTGTTTCGACTTGATAAATGATACGTGACACATCGCGGATTAATGTACGGCTGTTTGATGCTGCCTAAGAGTGAGTGTGGTGGCCTAGTACCTATGGACTATTGGTGGCCTGGTCTCGGAGAACCCCACTTGGTTGTAGGAGGGTGTTTGGTAAAGCTTGACGTTTAAGATGAGGGGTGCCGCTCCACTTCCCCACACCAAACACTCACACCATATACACCAAACATACACCTCTCTGTACACCACCCACGATACATACACACCACACGCCCATACATCTCTATCTCTCTATACATTCACATCTTCTACACTCTTACTAATGCATTAACTCTCTATAGTTTGTGTATCACTTCTTCTCTATACGCTAATGTCTCTCTAGTACTGTATTGCTTGTGTTACAGCTATTCTCTAGCTTATATTCTTCTCTATACGTTAATCTGTTCTTTTCTCTGTGTATGAGCTTCTAACGCGTCCGTAATACATTATCGTTACGTTGTTTTGAATTAGCTATATTGGTTCGTTTAAAACAGCTTTCGTTGCTCTTCTTTCATACGGTTTTGATATAACTACATTTCGAAATCGTTAATCAACATTCATATCAACGTTAATTTGCTTTCTTATGTTTTGGGCAACATTTGTCAAAAATGGACATTGCTTGATTCTCACTATTGCAAACGATGGATTTATTGTTGGTTTCCACACTATAGCCGTCGCTTGTTTTGTTGAGCTTTATTCTCAGCTTTCCAAAAACTTTTTCCTTTAGTGTTATCTTCATATTGGTTCTTCTTCGTTATTAGCTAAATTCAACAGTAGCAACGGTTTCGTGGGTTTGCTATTGGGGATTTGCACTTGTGTGAGATTGTTTGTTTTGCTTTTTAAATGTAGATTTGCTTGCTTAAATCGCTATTAATGAAGCGAATGCAAATAGTGCTTGACTTGTGTCAATTTAATCATGAAAAGCACGTGATATATTGTTGATTTATTGTTGTGGTTAGTTGCTGTATGCCATTGATTTATAAAGATAAAATAAAAATGGTTTATTTAGCCGGGAGAGAGTGGACTATGAGGATGCGCATTTGTGTTGTGGTTTTACATCGATATGGCTTTGAATTGGCTATTTAGACTCGCTACTTATCACCCCCCCTTCCTTAGTTGGTGGGTTGTTACTCATTTAAAAAAAAGGATGCTACTAAAAACGACCAAGCTACTATTCCGATCACCATCAATGCTCTCGCTAATAACTCAAACATCACTCCACCTCACAAAGTAGGGCGGCTTTGCAGACGGCTTCTTGTGGGTTTTC
>SCLE01421353.1:0-26376 GCA_004367955.1 Bathochordaeus stygius | reverse complement strand
TCGTGATGTTTTCATTGCAGAATCTCCTGCGTATAGGTTACGAGAAAATTCTACTTTTGACTTCCGCTAATTTTCGGGGGAATTACCCCTTATCCCTTACTCACTTAAAGAAACCAAACCATCCTTAAAAATAACGTCTGAAGAATTTGGAATGATGGTCGTGTCTTAACCAGATCTGAGGTTAATTAGATACCCTATAAACTCTGGGAAGGATAATATAACAAGGCAGGATTAAAAAAAGGGGGAACTACTTTTCAAACAATACCAGCGTGTCGTCGTACTCGATAAAGCATTAATCCATCCCTAGTTTAATACCACTCCGTTCGACGACAACTATGATCACAAGACCTCCTCGTCACCTCACTAGGCATCGGCTCTCAAGCCATTGACGGAGTGATGGTGTCATGACTGCACTATTCTTCGCTACGCGACGAAATAGGCTGTCATCACCAACGCCTTCTAGCCGCTCGCACGACTTACTCGCTATCGCATCGTTCCTTGTAGTGCCTCGAAAGATATACTAAATTTATTAATGTGAAATATTCGACACTAAAAAGTAATATTGAGAACCTGTTCGATGTCATTCTGGTCGGACATTAGCATTAACACACGATCCAAACCCAAAGCAACACCGGTACATTGCGGTAGACCAGCTTCCATCGCTGCTAACAAACTCTCATCAACTGGCATGCCTGGTTTACCCAGGCTCCAGCGCTGTTGATTATCTTGTTCAAACCGTTGTCTGAGTTCTTGGGCATCCAATAACTCATCATAGCCATTGGCGATCTCTAAACCACCAGCATAAAGCTCAAAACGTGCTGAAACTTGATGACCCTGTTCATTCATTTTAACCTTCGCCAGCTGCGCTTGTGAGGCGGGGAAATCATAAATAAAAACAGGTTGATTTAATGCCATTAATTTTGGCTCAATCACTTCGCTCATCAGCAATTCTAACCAACCATCATGCTCCAATTCAAAATCAACAGCCAAACTAGGAATATGTCTAAATGCGAGTGATTCAAGATCCGTATCAGAACAATCAAACACATCTAAATCTAAGTGATTTTTGAAAATGGCAGCATAAGAAAAGCGGACATCATCAGAAAAGCCAGCCACCAGCGTTAACAACCCAGTCACTTCATCCATCAACTGTTCTAATGTTAATTCAACCCTATACCATTCCAACATCGTGAATTCTGGAGAATGGTGCTTTCCTCGTTCGCCATTACGAAACACTTTAGCAACTTGATAAATAGAGCCCGAACCCGCTGCTAATAAACGTTTCATCGCAAATTCATGAGATGTTTGTAGATAATAAGTCTGTTTCTGATCTGTGCCTATGGGAATATAATCAGTCTTAAAGCTATCTAAATACGGTGCTGTCGGCGCAGCCTTTGACAGAATAGGCGTCTCGACTTCTAACACCTGTTTTTGTGCAAAAAAAAGGCGAACATCAGCCAATAACTGTGCTCGCCTTTTCAAGGTATATATATTAGCCGATGGCCGCCAATCGTTTTCCATAAAAACAGTCGGGCTCTCAAATAATCGAGGGTCAAGTACGTTGATTTTTATTTAGCGCGCTCGACGTACTCACCGCTTCTAGTATCAATACGTAACAACTCACCAATATTTATAAATAATGGTACACGAACCACTGCACCGGTTTCTAATGTCGCAGGCTTACCACCTGTACCCGCAGTGTCGCCTTTCAAACCTGGATCAGTATCGGTAACCGTTAAGTTCACAAAGTTAGGCGCCGTCACCAATAACGGGTTGCTATTCCACTGCGTCACTGTGTAAACATATTGTTCTTTTAGCCAGTTCTTACAATCTTCAATCGCATTGGCATCGGCCGCATGTTGCTCAAATGAAACCGGATCCATAAAGTACCAGAATTCGCCATCAGTATAGGAGTACTCTAATTCCACTTCGACAACATCAGCACTTTCCACGCTCTCACCAGACTTAAAAGTCCGCTCATTGGTACGGCCTGTTTTTAAGTTACGAAATTTAACACGATTAAAAGCCTGACCTTTACCCGGTTTAACCAATTCATTCTCGATAATGCTGCAAGGATCACCATCCAACATAAATTTAAGTCCAGATTTGAATTGATTTGTACTTACACTTGCCATAGCAACCTCTTTTAGGGGACGATCATCGTCTGTTTATAATCTTAGGCGCATTATGATACCCCAAACCCCCTCGGTGTTACCAAAACAAAGCTGGCAAGCTGCCTTAGCCAATGCGATTAAAGATCCGGCAGAACTCTTGGCACAGCTCGGTTTAACTGATCGCCTTGCTGCCATTGATGCCACTGCACTCAAACAGTTTCCACTACGTGCACCACAAAGTTATATCAACAAAATGCGCCATGGGGATCCGCTCGATCCTTTGTTACGCCAAGTTTTCCCATTGATTGATGAGGAAATAACCAATAATAATTTTGTCACTGATCCTGTTGGTGACCAATTTGCCATCACTAGCCCTGGATTACTTCAGAAATACCACGGACGTGCCTTATTGTTAACGACAGGCGCTTGTGCTATTCATTGTCGGTATTGTTTTCGACGCCACTTTCCCTATAGCGATAACAATCCACTGGCCAGTCAGTGGAAACAAACGCTAACGACATTACAGCAAGATAGCTCTATCAATGAAGTCATCTTAAGTGGTGGCGATCCCTTAGCCCTTAGTGACAACAAACTTGCTCAGATGGTGGCAGAACTTGAAACCGTTCCCCATCTCAAACGCTTACGCATCCATACTCGACTTCCTGTTGTCTTGCCTGAACGCATTAACGATAGTTTGTTAGCTTGGATAAGGTCGACCCGATTTCTAGTTGTCATGGTCATTCACGCCAATCACAGCCATGAATTAACACAATATGAAGCTGAGGCATTTAAGGCATTGAGTCTGGCCAAGGTACAATTACTCAACCAAGCGGTATTGTTGAAGGGAATTAATGATTCCGTAAAAGCACTCACTGATCTAAGCGAACGACTAATTGAAGTTGGCGTTTTACCTTATTACTTACACTTACTCGATCCCGTCGCTGGGGTAGGACACTTTGATGTATCAGAGGAATTAGGCATCGCGTTAGTTAGACAATTAAGAAAAACACTATCCGGCTACCTCATACCACGCATGGTCCGCGAGCAACAAGGTGAAAACAGTAAAACGATTATCTGCTAATTCAAATGTGAATTAACGTTGCGCCATAGATACGTATTCACGCACCTCGCTACCTGTGTAGATTTGCGTCGGACGATAAATACGGTTATTTGAAATCTGCTCACGCCAATGAGCCAACCAACCTGCTGAACGTGCTACTGCAAATAAGGCGGTAAATTGATCTGCTGGAATACCCATCTCAGCATATAAAATGCCTGAATAGAAATCGACATTCGGATAAACACCCTTGTGACCCAAGCGTTCAACGCAAATTTCTTCAACTTTCATAGCCGTTTCAAGAGTACTGTCTAACTTGCTTCCACGATCTTCGATTAACTCAGCAACCAATTTATGTAAAATCGTTGCACGAGGATCTTTAACCTTATACTCTCGGTGGCCCATACCCCAAATAACTTCTTTATTGGCTAGGGCATTATCAACCCAAGCTTCTGCTTTATCAGCACTGCCAATCTCCTTCAGCATTTCAACCACTTTAGAGTTCGCTCCACCATGTAGTGGACCTGATAAAGTACCAATCGCACCTGAAATAACACTATAAGGCGTCGCTAAAGTAGAGCCTGATACCAATGCAGAAAAAGTAGACGCATTTAAAGTATGTTCCGCATGTAAAATTAGGCAGACATCCATAATTTTTGCCAACATCGAATCCGCTTCTTTACCGGTAAACATATAAAGTAAATTCTCAGCGACTGATAAGTCTTCACGCGGCTCGATAGGATCATAGCCATGACGGATATGCTGCCACATCGCCACTAACGGTGCCATTTTAGCAATAATATTGACTGTCATATTACGAACATAATTTAAATCTTCGCAGATATCCGAGCCTGTCAAACATTCTGTACCCGGATAAAACATGCCTAAGCTAGATACCGCGGTCTGCAGCATATCCATCGGGTGGCCCGTAGATGGAAAGTGATGCATCATTTCACGGATATGGTATTTAATCCGGTAATGTCTCTTTAACTTATTCGTGAAACCTGCCAAGTCGACTGCAGAAGGTAATTCACCATCAAGTAATAATAATGTCGTTTCTTCAAAGCTACTATTTTCTGCCAACGTTTCTAACGGATAACCACGATAAGAAAGTAAGCCTTTCTCACCATCAATAAATGAAATGGCAGATTTAGTGGCGGCAACGCCTTCCAGTCCTGGTAAAAAATCACTCATCCTATGACCTCACATTCTGTCTATGCAATTCAAATTCATCACTGCATTATACGTGATACAAAGAAATGTACACTTTTAACTATTTTAGTGTTTAAAAAAAACAGTTAGTGATGAAAAACTAAGAAACGTGCTCGCCTTGTGCCTGTAACTCGGCATGATATGACGAGCGTACCATAGGACCACTCGCTACATGCTCAAACCCAATTTCTTTAGCCACAACAGCTAATGCGTCGAATTCAGCCGGTGTTACAAACCGTTCTACCGCTAAATGATGGCGGCTTGGCTGTAAATACTGACCTAGCGTCAACATACGACAACCATGACCCCGTAAATCTTGCATCACCTGTTTTATCTCATCCATTGACTCGCCAAGCCCTAACATCAGACCCGACTTGGTCGGAACCTCAGGATGTTGTTCTTGGAAGTTTTTAATCAAATCTAGAGACCACTGATAATCGGAACCTGGCCGAACGGCTTTATACAAACGCGGAATACTTTCTAAATTATGATTAAAAATATCAGGTAAGTCATCGGCTAACACTTCCAATGCCGCATTCATTCGACCTCGAAAATCAGGCACCAAAACTTCAATATTAGTCTCTGGCGATTGTACTCTAATCTCTTTAATACAGGCTTTAAAATGTCCCGCACCACCGTCGCGTAAATCATCACGATCAACCGAGGTCACCACAACATGTTTAAGTTGCATCGCCGCAATCGTTTTAGCCAAATGGGCCGGTTCATTTTCATCTAAAGGCTCAGGTTTACCATGCGCTACGTCGCAGAAAGGGCATCGACGTGTACAAATTTGTCCCATGATCAAAAACGTAGCCGTGCCGTGGGTAAAACATTCTCCCAAGTTCGGGCAAGCCGCTTCTTCACAAATTGTATGTAAATCATGCTC
The DNA here is from genome assembly GCA_004367955.1 of Bathochordaeus stygius. Taxonomy (NCBI): domain Eukaryota; kingdom Metazoa; phylum Chordata; class Appendicularia; order Copelata; family Oikopleuridae; genus Bathochordaeus; species Bathochordaeus stygius. The sequence continues at coordinate 21,107 of SCLE01421353.1, read as the reverse complement.
ACGCAATAACGCTTTCAAACGCACTACTTCAGATGTTACAGGCGCCTTTGCCCGAATCCATGCAGGCTTCCTTTTCGGCTCGCTCGGTATCACTTTTATCGGAATTCGAGAGACTTTTGATTCCCTTCTTAACGCACTCACATCTCTTTTTTCAAAACCTATTTCAGACATTCAAACACCTTTATTTCATCTGTGCCGTTAAAGCAGCGACAAATTGTTGTTTCATTTCGGCTATTGACATCTCACAGCCCAAACTTCTTAAATCAGTCATTTTCATTCCCTGATAACCACACGGGTTAATCGACAAGAAGGGCGATAAGTCCATATCAACATTAATACTAATGCCATGATAACAGGCACCACGTTTTACTCTTAACCCCAAAGAAGCCAACTTTTCACCAGCAATATACACACCCGGTGAAGCTGTATCAGAATAAGCATCAATGCCCTGCTCAGCTAATATCGCGATCACACTGTCTTCTAATTGGCTCACAGTCTCACGGACACCAAGCCCAAAACGTCTTAAGTCAAATAAAGTATAAGCAATCAACTGACCCGGTCCATGATAGGTAACCTGACCACCACGATCAGACTGCACTAAAGGAATATGCCCTAAATCGAGCAAATGTTCAGCTTGACCATTTGTGCCCTGACTGAAAACGGGATGATGTTCTAACAGCCACAACTCATCGGCAGTCTCTGCACTTCTGTTCGCAGTAAAATCCTGCATAGCAAGACAGGTCGACCCATAGTCAACTAAACCCAAGTCTTTAACTATCATAGGGTAATTAAAGGACGTATTTAACCAAATCGTGGCGACTTAAAGCCTGGTAAATAGACTCTAATTGAGTTTTTCTTTCAACATAAGCCGTCACAGTCACAGAAGTAAATTTACCGCCAGAGCTTAGCTTAGTTTTAATCGCACCTTCATTTATATTATCAACGTATTCACGGATAATACTCACGACCGTGGCATCAAAATCTGGGCCACTAAGTCCCATCGCTTTAATATCAAAATCACAAGGGAATTCAATTAAGGTATCCTGCTCCTCTACTGCCATCACAATACCTCCGCTTTTTCTTGTTGATACAAAGTATCAATCTGTTGCCACACGCTACCCGGCTTGCCTAGCCCTACAGCCTGACCATTTAATATTGTAATCGGCAAGACTTCTTTTGTAGAACTACTCACCCACAACTCATCAGCTTCAACCAAACGCGCTTCAGCAACCGCTTCTTCAACTACCGCGATTCCCGCTTGTTCTGCCAGTAATAACACCACATCACGTGTAATACCCGGTAAAATTTGATTACCTTTTGGTGCGGTAAAGATCGTACCATCAAATACGGCATAACTATTACTGGCCGAGCCTTCAGTCATAAAACCATCACGAATCAATAAAGCCTCATCGGCACCGGATTCCTTAGCTTCTTGTTTCAACAAACTATTCGGTAATAAACTAATCGCCTTAATATCACATCGTTTCCAACGAGTATCGATCAAAGTCACCGCTTTAATGCCCTGTTCTTTAACTTGCTCGGACACGGCTTGTAATGGATTAGTCATCATAAATACGCTGGGTGCAACACCCTCAGGAAACAAATGGTCACGCGGTGCTACACCACGAGACACTTGCATATACAAGGCTTGTTCACCACCGTCATTGCGCTTAATCAAGGTATCAAATAACGATTCCCATTCTTGATCGCTATAAGGATTAGCCATCTTCACGCCAGCTAAGCTATTTTTAAGTCGTTTTAAATGCCTCGATAATTTAAAGCAACGACCTGTATAAACCGGAATGACCTCATACACGCCATCACCCAACAAAAAGCCACGGTCGAAAACAGACACCGTAGCTTTCTCAGCCGCTACGAATGCACCATTAACAAAAACATCTGCCACGCTAGGTTAGCCCCAAATCAGCAGCATATCGAGTACTTGACGCCACCAACTGCCTTTTTCTATCGGCACAATGGCAACTAATTTTTCTGTCTCCACTAACTCGCCAGCTAAATGAATTTGCACTTCGCCCAATATTTGACCCTGATAAATAGGTGCAATAATCGGATTTTGGATATTGGTCGTCGCCACTAACTCTTCATAACGACCACGCGGGACAGTAATCGTTAACGGTTTATCGACACCTAAAACCACTTTCTCCGTCGCACCCTTCCACACTTTACTCTCAGCAATCTGCTGACCAACTTGATATAAATCATGCGTTTCGAAGAAACGGAAACCATAGTTGAATAATTTTTGGGTTTCTTGTGCGCGTGCGTTTTCACTACGCGTCCCCAACACAACAGAAATTAACCGCATACCATCACGCTTTGCCGAGGCAGCAAGACAATACCCCGCTTCTTCTGTATGGCCTGTTTTTAAACCATCAACACTTCTATCACGCCACAACAACTTATTGCGATTATGTTGGGTAATACTGTTATAAGTGAATTCTTTTTCAGCATACCAAGCATAATGATCAGGAAAGTCACGAATCACGGCAGCAGACAAAGTCGCAATATCTTGTGCCGTCGTATAGTGCTCCTTGCCAGGCAAACCCGTTGCATTTTGATAATTGGTGTTAAACATCCCCAGCTGATGGGCATATTGATTCATCATTTGAGCAAACGTATATTCACTACCAGCGATATGTTCAGCCAGTGCCACTGCCGCATCATTGCCTGACTGAATAATCATCCCACGCAATAACACTTCGACAGACACTTTCGTGTTCACTTCAATAAAGCTACGTGACCCCACCATCCGCCATGCTTTTTCGCTGATCAAGACCTCGTCTTCTAAAGCAATATTACCTGAGGCTAATTCTTGTGACACCACATAAGCTGTCATTAATTTAGTAATGCTAGCCGGTGGCAAACGCTTTTCAGCATTCGACGCTGCAATCACTTTACCGCTGTTAAAATCTTGTAAAATATAAGATTTAGCAGCAACCTCGGGCGCTTTTGGCGCCGGCGTTACGGCAGTATAAGCAACTGTCGTAACGAAAGTTAAACTTAAAAATAACAAACTTTTTACTGTTTTTAACATCAATATCCTCTAAATAGTTATTCAATCACAGCATGACTATCTCTCACGCCCATTACCTTTAATTTCACTGCCATCGCTTCACTTGCTTCAACACTAGCTAATGGCCCCACTCTAACGCGATACAAAGCACCTTGATGCCGAAAGAGTGGCATCAAAAAAACGGTCTCTTCAATTTTCCCCGCTAATTGGGATTTAAACGATTCTGCCCGCTCAATGGAACTAAACGTCCCAACTTGCAGGTACAAAGCAGAACCAGCCAAAACATCATGATTATGTGAGTATGCTTCACCTTCATGAGTGTGATAGCCAGTAGGCTGAACCACAACAGACTGAGCAGCCGGTTCTGTTACCGTCACCGAAACAGGTACTATATCCCGACGGGAATAGGTTGCAGCATCAATGGCTCGCACCTCGACTTGCCCAGTCCCTTTGCCAATAATATCTAACTTCTTAGCCGCAGAATACGATAAATCAATAATTCGGCCCCCATGAAACGGCCCACGATCATTCACACGAACAACAATCTTACGGCCATTATTCAAATTCGTCACTTCGACATAGCTCGGCAATGGCAAAGTCTTATGCGCCGCTGTCATTAGATACATATCGTACGTTTCACCAGTCGCTGTTTTCCGGCCATGAAACTTCTTACCATACCAAGATGCAATACCCTTTTCACGATAACCAGCTGCACTTTTCATCGGATAGTAACGTTTGCCCAGAACCACATAATTTTTTTGATTTGCTGGTCTGGTTTTTTCAACTCTCGGCACAGCATCAGGTATCCCAGATACATCAGGCGGATTACTCGGCGCACTATCCCCTTTTTCAAAAACACTGCCACCACAGGCCGATAACAGAATCAAACCGCTTAGTACAACGCTGGCTTTTATTTTTCTTATCATACTTATAGCCCGTGTTTCTGACGAATAGCTTCTGCCAACTGCGTGACCGCCATCGCGTACATACGACTATGGTTATATCGCGTAATACTGTAAAAATTCTGACGTGTTAACCAGTATTCTTCGCTTTGCTCCTGCGTTAGCGTAATCAATGCCACTTTCTTTGTATCTCGGGGTAAATGTATCGTAGACACACCCGCCTGTTTCAACGCAGCAACGTGAATAGAGGGCTTCTGACCTTTCTCAAGCAACGTTGTCGGGATTACTTTAGCAATCGACGTTTTATGCACAATTGGCTCACCACGTTGCCAGCCATGACGCGCTAAATAATTCGCGATACTCCCAATGGCATCTGTCGGGTTAGTCCAAATATCGCGTTTGCCATCACCATCAAAGTCAACAGCATAAGCCCGATAACTACTCGGCATAAATTGCCCTAAGCCCATGGCGCCCGCATAAGATCCGATTGGCGTTAAAATTGACATACCTTCTTCACGCGTTAAAGCCAGAAAGTGCCCCAACTCACTTCGAAAGAACTTGCTTCTTGGCGGATAGCGAAATGCCAAAGTCGATAAAGCATCAACGACACGATAACTACCTACATTACCACCATAACTGGTTTCAACACCCAAAATAGCGATGATAATTTCTGCTGGAACGCCATATTGTGCTTCCGCCATGGCCAAGGCCTCAGCATTGGATTGCCAAAAATCCACGCCACCCTTAATACGCTTATCCGTGATAAAGATTTTGCGGTAATCGTACCAAGGCTTGCTCTTTTCGGCTGGACGAGAAATCGCTTTTAAAATAGAGTTTTTAACCTCAACCTGCTCAAATACTATCTTTAATATTGTCTTATCAAATTGCTGCTCTTGATGCATTTCATCAATAAAATCAGATAATCCAGGTAACGTTGCATTAGCATAACAAGCGGTAGAAAAAGCCGACAGTAAAACCGCAGCACATAATAATTTTTTCAAGAGGTCATCATCCTTCTGTGAGTATGAATAGACATCAGGATACCGAAACTAGCTAATAAGGTCACCATTGAGGTGCCCCCATAACTCACTAACGGCAAAGGCACACCCACGACAGGCAATAAACCCGTTACCATCCCGACATTAACAAACACATAGACCAGAAAAGTCAGCGAAATACTCCCTGCCAATAATCGCGCAAAACTACTTTGAGCCTGACCGGCTATATACAAGCCCCGACCTGAGATCGCTAAATATAATAATAATAGTAAGCCAACCCCCATTAAACCAAACTCTTCCGCGATGACCGAGAAGATAAAATCTGTTGTTCTCTCAGGTAAAAAAGCCAGTTGTGATTGCGTTCCTTCTAACCAACCACGACCAAACAACCCACCAGAGCCAATTGCAATTTTAGACTGAATAATATGATAGCCAGAGCCCAAAGGATCACTTTCTGGGTTTAGAAAAGTTAGTACCCGTTGCCGCTGATAATCATGCATAACATACCACAACACCGGTAAGGCTGAAGCTGCTGCCAACATAAAACCAATAATCAATGTCCAAGAAATACCCGATAGGAAAATGACAATCAATCCAGAGCTAGCAATCAACAAAGCTGTGCCCAAATCAGGTTGCTTAGCAATCAATAAGGCCGGGACAGCCACCACCATAAAACACATAAACAACCGAGATAACGTGGGTGGTAGGGGTCGCTCAGCCAGATAAGCGGCCAGCAACAAAGGCACTGCTATTTTCATTAGTTCCGAGGGCTGAAAGCGAACCACCCCGAGATTAAGCCAACGCTGTGCCCCTTTACCTTCTTCACCCACCACAAGGACAGCAATAAGTAAGATCAAACCCGCACCATAAATCCAATATGCCATATCACGCATCCTATCCAGATGAATATTCGCCAGCACCACCAAACCAAAAAAAGCCGTACCCATCCGTATCAGCTGACGCGTCAATAGAGCCACTTCCTGATTGCCAGCACTGAACAAAATCATCATGCCTACACCCAATAAGATCAATAAACCAAATAACAATAAGGCATCTAAATGAATCAGCCTCAACGCCCGCGTTAAGCTCCAACGCTCAGGGTTAGCCCTATCAGTTAATATCCGATTATTCATCAACTTGCAGCCCAAAATACTGTTCAATCATCTTACGTGCCATTGGCGCAGCCGTTTTACTACCACTTCCACCATTTTCTGCCACCACAACCACGACAAACTCCGGATTTTCAGCAGGGGCAAAAGCAATAAACAGCGCATGATCATGTAGCTTTTTAGCCAAAGTTTCAGCATCATATTTTTCATCTTGCTTAATACCAAATACCTGTGCCGTACCCGTCTTACCCGCCACTTTGAATGGCAATCCCTTACCGACTGACTTTGCTGTACCACGTTTACCCGATGTCACCTCAACCAGTGAGTCAACAACTGTCTGCCAGCTCCCAGTATTCACAATGGGTAAACTATCGCCACGTTTAATCGGCATTAAATTAAGTTCACTTCCCGCATCTATTCGACTCCATCTCGCCACTTGAGGCAGTGTATTAATACCACGCATTGCTAACATAGAAGTCGCATAAGCTAACTGAACTGGTGTTGTTTGATTAAACCCTTGACCAATACCCGAAATAAGGGTTTCACCCGGATACCAAACTTGGTTCCGGGACGCTCTTTTCCAATCACTCGAAGGAGATAGTCCGCGACTTTCACTCGGTACATCAATACCGGACCGGCGGCCAAAACCAAATAAATCTAAAAACTGATGTAATCGATCGATTCCCAGTACATTGGCTAAGTCGTAATAATAAACATCACAAGACTGCGCTAAGGATTGCTTCAAATCAATTCGACCATGCCCATGTGATTTCCAACAGCGATAACGATGCTCTTTACCCGGCAGGGTATACCAACCCGGACAATAGGCTTTGGTACTTTTCTTAACAACCCCCAGTTCTAGCCCTGCTAAGGCAACAAAAGGTTTTAACGTTGAACCCGGTGGGTAGCGTCCTCGCAAAGCACGATCAAACAAGGGACGATTGATAGAGTCTCTCAAAACAGAATAATTTTTACGACTAATCCCTGTTACAAACAAATTCGGATCAAAGTCTGGCTTGCTGACCATCGCCAAAACCCCACCTGTTCTAGGATCCATCGCCACTATTGAACCGTTGTATTCACCCAGCACCTCGGCAGCAACCCGCTGCAATTGGATATCTAAATTTAAAAATAATGCCTGCCCTGACACAGAAGGTTCATTCTTTAATTCACGAACCTCGCGCCCTTGCACATTCGTTTCGACTTGCTGATAACCGACCTGACCATGAAGCAAATCTTCATAGTACTTCTCAACCCCAGTCTTACCAATTTGCAACGTCCCTTTATAATTTTTCTCATCTATTAAAGCCTGATCTTTTTCATTGATACGACCAACATAACCCACCGTATGAGCAAACAACGGCCCATGAGGATAATGTCTGATTAAGCGACCCACCACATCAACCCCCGGAAAACGGTGGCGGTTAGCAGAAAAAATCGCCACTTCTTGTTCCGTTAGACGGTTACGAATCACAACATGTCGGAAACGACGCTGCTGCTTAATCGTTTTCTCAACCTTCGTCACATCCTCAACTGATAGTGAAAACAAAACCGCTAATTCAGATAAAGTATTGTCTAGCTCAACCACTTTCTCCGGAATCAATTCCAAGCTAAAAGTAGGAATATTTTCCGCTAATACAACGCCATTACGGTCATAGATAAGCCCACGCTGTGGTGGCAATGGCTCAATATCTACCCGGTTTTTATTCGATAAAACATCGAAGTGTTCATGCTCTACAACTTGTAATATGGCCAATCTCGCCATCAAAACAATAAACAAAATACCTGCAAAAGTCGCAGCAAAAATCAGCCTATCATTAACCTGACGGCTTTCATTAACGTGATCTTTTAAAACAAACCGAGTCGACATCTACACATTATCTAACATGAAAAGTACGCCGAATACCACGCAAGAAAATATAAATAAGAGGCCATAACAAAGTACTGACAATAGCAGGTAACCAAGCATGCCAACCCGTAATTTTCGTCGTCATCACTACTGTGACGACATGAACTAACAAAATCAGCGACATCAAACTCAAAGCCTGTTGCCACAATGGGAACTGACGCAACTGTAAATGGAAATGTAAAATCAGATAAATCACCAAAGCGTAAGCAAAAGCCAATATGCCTAAAGTATCACCGAGTAACACATCCATAAATAACCCAACTAACCAAGCATAACCAACGCCAACACGGCGTGGCAGAGCCATCGCCCAGTACATCAATGCCAACAACACCCATTCAGGCCGAAAAAAACGCCAGCCCTCAGGAAGAGGTATCAACATTAATATCATCGCCAACAGCACTGACATGACAATAATAAAACCACCTTGTGGCCTATCTACAATCGCCATTTCTCAACACCTTCCAATTCGACCGTTTCAACCGTTTCAACCGTTTCAACTGTTTCAACTGTTTCAACTGTTTCAGTTAAACCATCATCAAGCACACTATCAACCTCATCAACTCTAGGTAAGACCAATAGTACTTCTCGACTCGTTGCTAGGTCGGCCGCGGGCTGAACTTTAATACTCGCAAATGGCTTACCTGCTGGACGACTAATGGCACTAATCTTACCAACAGGATAGCCGATAGGAAAACGACCACCTAAACCCGATGTCACTAACAAATCTCCCACACGCACATCCGCATTATGCGGTAAATGCTCCAACTGCAACGGTTTTGCCAAACCACGACCGGTAATAACTGAACGCAAACCATTTCGGTTTATTTGTACAGGAATAGCGTGACTTGGGTCAGTCAATAAAATAACCCGGCTAGAAAAGCGACTCACCGACACCACTTGTCCCATTACCCCTCGCGCATCTAAAACGGATTGGCCCTCAAAAACGTCGTATCGTTCACCGCGGTTAATCACGACTTGCTGGGAAAAAGGGTCAGAATCAATGGTTAATAATTCGGCCACTAAAACCCGCTCAGGTAATCGAAATGAGGACCCTAACAATTCATGTAAACGCATATTCTCACGTTCCAAAGCTTGTAACTTCTGCAATCGAACATTATTGAGTAAATTAGCCGCCTTTAATGATGAGTTTTGTTCTTTTAGATCAGTGCGACTTTGAAAATAATCGCTCGTCCAATGACCGATATCGCTAGGAAAAGAAGCCACTAACTGCACCGGATACATCACCGTAGCTAAATGACCTCTCAAACCAGAAAAAGTGTTTAAGCGTGAATCAAGGGAAAACAACGCCAACGAGGCAAAAAATGCCAGCGTTAAACGGGTATTTAATGATGCACGGTTTGTAAATAACGGTTTAATTGTCTAATACCCAGAAACGATAAAACCTTCGTAAATAACGACCTTTACAAAGATCTTCACAGTCTAAAGCAAAGTGCTATTCAAATGTAAAAATGTCTGAGCCTCGTTCATCAATCATTTCCAATGCGCGGCCACCACCACGGGCAACACACGTTAAAGGCTCTTCAGCGATAATGGCAGGTAAACCTGTTTCTTCAACTAACAAACGATCAAAATCTCTCAACAGGGCACCGCCACCGGTCAACACGATACCGCGCTCAGCCACATCGGCACCCAATTCTGGCGGCGTTTGTTCTAATGCTGTTTTCACGGCCAAAATAATACCCGACAAGGGATCTTGTAACGCTTCTAAAATTTCATTGCTATTTAGTGTGAAGCTACGCGGGATCCCTTCGGTCAAATTGCGACCTCGGACTTCCATTTCTCTCACTTCATTTCCTGGATATGCCGAGCCAATTTCTTTCTTAATTTTTTCCGCCGTCGATTCACCAATCAGGCTGCCATAATTACGGCGTACATAATTGATAATCGCCTCATCAAATAAATCGCCACCAATACGGACTGAAGCGGAGTAGACGATCCCATTTAATGAAATAATAGCGACTTCCGTCGTACCACCGCCAATATCCAGCACCATTGAACCACTGGCTTCTTCTACAGGCATCCCCGCACCAATCGCAGCAGCCATCGGTTCTTCAATTAAAAACACATCGCGCGCACCTGCTCCCGCAGCAGATTCACGAATTGCGCGGCGCTCAACTTGCGTCGATCCGCAAGGCACACACACTAAAACGCGCGGACTCGGTTTTAAAAAACGACCTTCATGCACTTTCTTAATAAAGTGCTGCAACATTTTTTCTGTCACCGTGAAATCAGCAATCACACCATCTTTCAATGGTCTAATTGCGGTGATATTACCCGGCGTCCGGCCTAACATCCGCTTAGCCTCTACGCCTACAGCCGCAATAGAACGCGGGCCACCCGGACCTCTATCTTGTCGAATTGCAACGACAGAAGGTTCATCAAGTACAATCCCCTTGTCACGCACATAAATGAGCGTATTCGCTGTACCCAAATCGATCGAAAGATCATTAGAAAACATTCCGCGTAAACGTTCAAACATCGGCAAAAACCACAACTCAATATATAGAAAAAGATACTCTATCAATGCAATGGGCTGTTGAGCAAGCCACGAATCATTTAAACTTCACACTTTCGAGTAAAAAGTTAGCATTAGGACCACAATGAGCTTAGATAAAACAGATGTAGAAAAAATTGCTCATCTAGCGCGCTTAGCGATAGATGACCGTGATATCCCTGATTATGCGCGAGACTTAACCACCATCTTTGAACTAGTCGAGCAACTTAGTAGTGTCGATACCGATGGTATTACGCCAATGGCTCACCCCCTCGATGCCGTGCAAAGATTACGCCCGGATGACGTCACTGAAACCAATCAGCGCGAGCAATTCCAAGCCATCGCGCCAAAAACTGAAGCAGGTGTTTACCTGGTCCCACAAGTTATCGAATAACAGGTAAATCATGCATATAAAAACACTCTCAGAATTATCAACCGCATTGCACAATGGTGACATTAGTAGTGTTGAACTAACGCAGCATTATCTAAATCGAATTAATGCACATAATGACGAAATCAACGCTTTCATCACTATTGCTGAAAATCATGCCTTAGAGCAAGCCCGTGCAGCCGATATCCAACTACAACAAAAAACTGCGGGAAAATTGACTGGAATTCCACTCGCACACAAAGATATTTTTTGCGCCCAAGGCCTTCGCACCAGTTGCGGATCGAAAATTCTCGATAACTTTATTGCCCCATACAACGCCACTGTCGTTGAAAAAACCAACGCAGCAGGCATGGTCACATTGGGCAAAACCAATATGGACGAGTTTGCTATGGGCTCATCCAACGAAACCAGCTTTTACGGCCACGTACAAAACCCTTGGGATAAACAATGTGTCCCTGGTGGCTCATCAGGCGGGTCAGCCGCAGCTGTCGCCGCTAATTTAGCCCCTATTTCCACCGGAACAGATACCGGTGGCTCAATCCGCCAACCAGCATCACTATGCAATCTCACCGGCTTAAAACCAACTTATGGCCGCATCTCACGCTACGGCATGATTGCTTTTGCTTCTAGCTTAGATCAAGCCGGTCCAATGGCCCATAGTGCTGAAGATGCTGCGCTGCTGCTCAATGAAATGGCCGGATTTGATCCACGAGACTCCACCAGCGTAGAACATGATGTACCGGACTACACTGCCACGCTCAAGGAATCAATCGAAGGCCTAAGAATTGGCTTACCTAAGGAATATTTTGGTGACGGTTTAGATCCGCAGGTGGCTGCCGCCGTAGAAACCGCAATTAAAACCTATGAATCGCTCGGCGCAGTCATAAAAGAGATTACGCTTCCTAATACTAGCCTTGCTGTACCAACCTATTATGTTGTTGCCCCCGCTGAATGCTCATCCAACCTTTCTAGAATGGATGGGGTTCGCTTTGGTCATCGTTGCGATAATCCAAAAGACTTACTCGACCTATATCAACGCTCACGTGGCGAAGGTTTTGGTGAAGAAGTAAAACGTCGCATTATGATTGGCACTTATGCCTTATCGGCTGGCTATTACAATGCCTACTACTTAAAGGCGCAACGATGCCGCCGTTTAATCAGTGACGACTTCAAACAAGCCTTCAATAACGTCGATGTCATCATGGGACCAACAGCACCGACAACAGCATTTAAACTCGGTGACAAAACCGATGACCCAGTGGCAATGTACCTCGCTGACATTTATACAATAAGCACTAATTTAGCGGGATTACCAGGTATGTCTATTCCAGCTGGTTTTGTAAATGGTCTACCGGTAGGCTTACAAATCATTGGTAACTATTTCGATGAAGCCCGTCTACTTAACGTAGCCCATCGGTATCAACAAGCGACCGATTGGCATCAACAAACCCCAAACGATTTTAAATAGGACCAGATGGCACTTACTATTCATCATCAGTGTCATCATATCCTCACTACAACTAACAAGAGTAACCCATCATGACTTCTCTTAAAAAACCGTTGCTATTCGCCATTATATTGTCAGGCTTGTTGTTCGCCATCATTTGGATGAAAGGTAATAATATCCAGGCCGCACCTGACATCAGTTTCAGCGATATCGATGGTCAACAACACAGTCTCACACAGTATGCCAACCAACCTGTCTTAATGATTTTCTGGGCAACAGACTGTCCCGGTTGCATCCAAGAAATGCCAGAGCTTAGTGCGCTTTATCATGATTATGCTGATAAAGGCCTTGCCATGATCGGTGTCGCTATGTCACATGACTCACCTGAACATATCGATGCCATGCGGCAGCAGCGCCAATTACCTTACACTCTAACATGGGATCAAAATGGCGAGATAGCAACCGCCTTTAACCGCGTTCGCGTCACCCCTACCCACTTCCTAATCGCCCCAAATGGCGAAATTGTCATGCGCAAAATTGGCACACTAGATTTTGAACACTTACGCGAAAAGGTAGACAATATGCTACTTACACCAGCATAAGCATAATTCAATTACACATCGTATTATATATATGGTATAAAGTTCGGATTTGTAGTCTCAGATAGGCGTCAGATACGTCCCTATTATATAGTTTTAAAAGTTCATCAGGAGCAGATTCTAAAATGGCCAGAGTATGTCAGGTAACGGGGAAACGCCCTATGAGCGGTAACAACGTTTCTCACGCCCACAATAAAACACGTCGTCGCTTTCTTCCAAACCTTCACCCACATCGTTTTTGGGTTGAAGCAGAGAATCGTTGGGTCAAGCTACGTGTCAGTAATCACGGTCTACGCATTATCGATAAAAAGGGTATAGACGTTGTATTAACTGAAATCCGTGCCCGCGGCGAAAAAGTCTAGGAGAATAGAACATGCGCGATAAAATTAAATTAGTCTCATCAGCAGGTACAGGTCACTACTACACAACTGATAAGAACAAGCGTACCATGCCAGAAAAACTGGAAATGAAAAAGTTCGACCCTGTTGTCCGCAAACATGTCATGTATAAAGAAGCTAAAATAAAATAGTTCCTTGTCGACACCGGATAATAATAAAAACCTGCCTAGCGCAGGTTTTTTTATACCAAACGGTGCTATTCTAAATTTCTTTAAAATATTGCTATAAGGGTTAAGGGAATAAAATGTCATCTGATAGTCTTGCCAATTCAATTTTCCTCACTAGACAACCCATTTTTGACAATAACCTTGCCCTCTTTGCCTATGAGCTGCTCTTTCGCAGCAATCAATTAAGCATCGATGATATCAATAGTGATAGTGCAACAATCCAAGCCCTCAATCACATCTTCTTAGAATTCGGCATCGAATCTGTCTTAGGTAACAATCTTGGTTTTATCGATTTAACGCATACTTTTTTAACTGGCAAGCTCCCCTTGCCTTTTGACCATAAAAATATCGTCTTAGAGGTCCCGAAAGGTATTGAGATTGACGACAAAATTATTCAATCCATTACCCATTTATCAGAACAGGGCTTTACGATTGCACTTGATGATTTCATCCATCAAAAAGACTTCAAGACACTTGCCAATGTAGCCAATATTATCAAGGTTGATCTCCTTGCCCTGTCCGATGAAAAGCTTACTGAACGTGTCAGCATGCTTAAAGGGTTTGGCGTCAAACTCCTCGCTGAAAAAGTAGAAACTGAAGCACAATTCCAGCGATGTAAGGAACTTGGTTTCGACTACTACCAAGGCTATTTTTTCTTCAAGCCCACTCTTCTCGATGACAAGCCATTACCTAATAATAAAATAGCAGCTCTGCATCTTTTAAGTGAACTGCAACGTTCTGACATCAATATTACAGAAATAGACCAGCTCATTAAAAAAGATATCTCTCTCAGCTTTAAGCTATTACGCTGCCTGAACTCTGCCAGCTTTGCCTTACCCAAACGCGTTTTTTCCCTAAAACAAGCTGTGATTTACTTGGGACTTGATGCTATCAAATCATGGGCTACCATCATTGCCTTCTCTAATATCGACACACCTGCGTCCTCCGAACTATTAACAACCGTACTCGTTCGCGCTAAAATGGCCGAATTGCTAGCGCCAGCATTCAAATGCAATAGCGAAACAGCTTTCATGCTTGGATTATTCTCCGTCTCTAACGCATTACTTAACAAACCAATGCAAGAACTACCGACGCCATTACCTATTGCAGAGACAATCAAACTAGCCCTACTCGATGCCGAAGGACCTTTGGGAAAACTATTAATGTGCATCAGAACACATGAACGCGGCTCTTTGACTGTCATGCCAAACTCTCTTAGAGTTCCACAAATTAACCAAGCATTCCTTACCGCAACAAACTGGGCTAACCATTCTTTAGAGATTATCAAATAAACCGTGACATCACCGCTGCTTTCTGCTAAGTCACTCTCACGCTTCTACGGCCCACAACTGGCAGTCAACCAACTCGACTTCGAGATTTATAAAGGCGAAGTCCTCGGATTTCTAGGCCCCAATGGTGCAGGTAAGAGTACTAACATGAAAATGTTAAGTGGTAATCTCGCACCCAATGAAGGTGAAATCACCATCAACGGTTATGACCTACTCAGTCAACCGAAACAAGCTAAGGCACATATCGGATATTTACCAGAACAGCCACCACTGTATGAAGAGTTGTCCGTCATCGAATTTCTGTCATTTTGTGCCAGAATAAACCAAATTCCATCCGCGAAAAGAAAACAAGCCGTGAACTCAACTATTGAACGGTGCGGCCTAGGCAATGTCAAAAAACGTCTCATCAGCCATCTATCGAAAGGCTATCAACAACGGGTGGGTATTGCTCAAGCCATCGTACATACACCGGCAGTTATCATTCTAGACGAACCGACATCTGGCCTAGATCCTATCCAAATAAGAGAAATTCGCCAGCTAATTAAAGACATCGCTCAAGAACACAGTGTTATTTTATCCACGCATATTCTGCCTGAAGTACAAATGCTCTGCGACCGCGTTAAAATTATTAATCGAGGCACATTGGTCTTTAACGACACAACGCAAGTATTACAACAACAAATGCAGTCATCAAGTTTACTGGTTACACTCAAATCCCCACCCACAATTGAAACACTAGAACGAATTCACGGTGTTAATGTCGTCACTACCTTATCTGAAGTCCGTTTCAAAATACAGTATCAACCCGAACAAAACCCGACCCAAATACTTCTTGAATCTGCCATAGCCCATCAATGGCAACTGACATCGCTATCGCCAGAACAACATTCTCTAGAAGATGTCTTTATGAATATTATCCAACAAGAAACTGAACAGCAGGAAGAACAGCACTAATGTTCACTTTAGCCCATCATGAACTTTACCGACTGCTTTTGTCGCCGCTAGCATGGCTCATCCTGGCTTTAAGCCAACTAATCCTTGCCTACTTGTTCTTGACCCATATTGACTATTTTATGCAAATCCAAGGCAAAATTTCAGCTATTCCAAGTGCACCAGGCGTAACCGAACTTATTGTCCTACCTTTATTTAATAATGCCGCAACCATCTTATTATTACTCACACCACTCATCACCATGCGCCTGATTGCAGAAGAACGCCGTAATGATAGCTTTCCTCTATTACTCTCTGCCCCCTTATCAGCCACCCAAATCGTATTAGGAAAATATCTCGGTACACTCGGGTTTTTCTTAATCCTTGTCGGTTTAATTGTCTGCATGCCACTAGCTCTCTCAATAGGCACCACACTCGACCTCACGGCCATAGCATCAGGTGTTTTCGGCTTAACACTTTTAGTTGCGAGTTTTACCGCCGTTGGACTCTTTCTATCCTCACTGACTAAACAACCGACCATTGCTGCCATCAGTACATTCAGTACCCTTTTTTTCCTATGGATTATTGACTGGGCTGGCAATACCGGCGAATCAACCTTGCTCAGTTGGCTCTCTTTACTCAGTCATTTCCAGCCCATCCTTCAAGGCGACATTCATAGCAAAGATATCGCCTATTATGGCATTGTTATCTTGTTTTTCCTGACGCTCACCATTCACCGTATCAACGCACAACGCCTCAGCTAACATGAAAGTTAATACCAACACACAACGTCAACTGAAAATTCAAAATAGTTTGTTCTACGTGTTGATGATTGGTCTCGTCATTTTATTAGCCCAATTATCGCTTAAGACTGATACCCAAATGGACTGGACAAGCAACCAGCGCCATAGCCTATCGAAAACCACCACTCTTTTTTTAAAGCAACTCGACAAGCCAATAACGATTCAAGCTTTTATCAGTGAAGATAATAAATTTAAGCAGGCTTTAACCACTTTATTAGCCCGTTATCAAAACCATCAACCCAAACTCACCATCCATTATATTGATCCTGACTTTTCACCCGATATCGTACGTGAACTCAATATTCAACAACAAGGCGAAATGGTTATTTCACTGGGTAAACAACAACAACACGTCTTCGATCTATCAGAACAGTCATTGACCAATGCCCTCATTTCTGTCTCGAGAGAGCAAGACAGATGGCTGGTTTTTATCGAAGGCCATGGTGAACGCCATCCCGATCATCAAGCTAACTTTAATCTAAGTACATGGACAACAACATTAAAACAAAAAGGGTTTAAAACAAAAACGCTTAACCTCATACAACATCAACAAATACCGCATAATACCGCCGCAATCATCATCGCAAGTCCAGAAACCCCCTGGCTGCCTGGTGAAGTCAACATTCTCAAAGACTATTTAGCAACAGGAGGTAACTTACTATGGCTAACAGAACCCAGCGATAATCGGCCACTTTCTGCCCTAGCCCAACACCTTGGCCTCGACATCATGCTCGGCACCATTATCGATCCCAATACTGACTTACTTGGCATTCCTGACCCCCAATTTGCGCTAATCACTGATTATGCTAACCACCCTATTGGTCAAGCTACATCCAGCGTAACCCTCTTTCCTAAAGCCACTGCTATGGAGCCGATGACAGAATCAGGTCCTTGGCAATACCAAGCATTACTCTCCACACAAGCTAACGTCTGGAGTGATATAACTCCCGGACCACAAGCACAATATCAAGAAGGACATGATACCGCGGGCCCGCTTAACCTTGGCTATTTACTCACCACAAAACAGCTGAAACAAGAACAATCTACGCAACAACGTATTGTCGTCATAGGTGATGGCGACTTCCTATCCAATAGCTTTATCGGTAACGCAGCTAATTTAGAATTAGGGCTAGCCATCGTTAATTGGTTAGCAGAAGATGATAGCCTCATCGCCATTCCTGTCAAGATCACTGTCGATAAACAACTTGAGCTCAATAAAATAGCCGCACTTTTCATCAGCCTTGGTTTTTTTATCGTATTACCCGCCACCTTACTGATAATTGGTCTCAGTCTCTGGTGGTATCGTCGTAAACAATGAAAGCTAGCTACCTCGTCAACCTTGGCCTCATTATTCTACTCGCCGGCCTTTTTTGGTTTAATAACCACAGTGCCCAAACCTCAAACCCCGCCAAGTTAACCAGTACCAGCAGCAACATAATCAAACACATCATTATTTCACAAGAAAACCGAGCAGATATTGTCCTCGATAAAATAACAGGCCAATGGCAACTAACTTCTCCCATGGCGGCGCACGCCAACCCAACAAGAGTTAACTTATTACTCTCATTGTTAACCATCAATACCCATCGTCAACAAAGCATCACTGATGGTCAAGATCTCAGCCCATTTGGTTTAACAAACAACAGCATTAGCCTAACACTAGGCCAGCAACATTTTCTCTTTGGCAATATCGAACCGATTAGTCAACAGCGCTATGTTTTACACAACGACACCATTTACCTACTCGAAGACACAATCCGCCCGCTACTTAACACCAGTGCCAGCAGTTTTATTGATAACCGTTTGATACCCAATAAACAACGCATCACACAACTCATAATACCATTTTATCATGAGCAGGCATTCTCTAGTAAGACAACTGTATTAAGCCTTGTCGATGGCCATTGGCAAACCGAACAACCACACCTTTCAGCAGACAGGCTCATAGAACTGATCGATAACTGGCATCACGCCTATGCATTACAGGTCATACCACTAGATGCTATTGCCTCTCCGTTTGAACCATCAGTATTTTATGCTAATCTCCAATTTTCTTCTGAAGCAGAATCGATGAAACTGGCTTTACACATAAGTGATACAAGCTTTTTTATCATCAATGAAAAAGAAAGACTCGCTTATCAATTTCCAAAAGCGTTATACCAAGCATTATTATTACCCACACCAAACTCATAGCGTAAGAGTAAACCGATGCCTGAATTACCCGAAGTCGAAACCACCCGAAAAGGCATTCAGCCCTATTTAGAAAAGGCAACCATCACTGATGTCACCATCCGAAATTTTTCATTACGTTGGCCAATCCCAGCTGATTTAGCAACAACATTAAGCCAGCAAACAATTCACACTGTTAAACGACGGGCAAAGTACCTACTGCTCCAGTGTGACACAGGCATATTAATAATCCATTTAGGTATGTCAGGTAGTCTAAGAATCTTAGATAAAATCAAACGTGATAACCCGGCTAAACATGATCACGTCGATATTACACTCGATAATAGTCACCTGCTACGCTATACCGACCCAAGACGGTTTGGTGCTATCATGTGGACAGAACAAGCCATTAAAGATCATAAGCTCATCGCTCACCTTGGCCCAGAACCTTTATTAAAAGACTTTCACGCTGATTACTTGTACCAGCAAGCTCAGACCAAGCGCTGTAGTGTCAAAACATTCATTATGAATGGCCAAGTTGTCGTGGGGGTTGGGAATATTTATGCCAATGAAAGCCTCTTCCTATCAGCCATTCATCCAAAAACCATCGCACAAAATTTGACGAAAAAGCAGTGTGCGAAACTGACAGAGCAGATCAAACTCGTACTCAGGAAGGCGATAAAAGCCGGAGGAACGACTTTAAAAGACTTTACAAACAGTGATGGTAAACCAGGTTACTTTGACCAACAACTTAATGTTTATGGGCGTAAAAATAAACCTTGTCTCCATTGCGGAAACAAAATTAAGCACTACAAAGAAACACATAGGGCAACCTATTATTGCCCTATGTGTCAGCCAGAAACTAACTAATTGGCGTTACATCTTCTGCTTGCCAGCCCTTATCACCTTTAGTGACAGTAAACTCGACTTGTTGACCTTCATCTAAAGTTTTAAAACCATCGCCTTGAATGGCACGAAAATGAACAAATACATCATTGCCACCTTCACGCTCTAAAAAACCAAAACCTTTTGCTGCGTCAAACCATTTAACGCTTCCAACGACACGTTCAGACATAAGAACTCACTTCATTTTAATTAGATATAGACAGCAAACCGTCATTGGCTACGCTGCCCATTGTTGACATTCAAAATCAACAATTTTATCACCCTATCAGCATATTATTAAAAATGCAATAGATAAAGGAACGTCTCGACTCACCGTCAAAACCTGTCTCTAAACTACAACAAAACACCAAAAATAACCGTCCATACAAGTCACTAGCAGATTAAGGAAAAGACAAGTCAACCCGGTATCCCCCGTCTAAGCTATAATCTTTTCCTGTTTTATTTTCTCAAAGCCTCATGACAAACAAATTAGAATTACAAGGTATTATCCCCGATGACTGTGCCGGCCTCCGACTAGATCAAGCCCTCGCCCAATTATTTTCAGATTATTCTAGAGGCCAAATCACCAAATGGATCAAAGCCGGTCACGTCCACATTAATGACAAAGTGTTAAGGCCTAGAGACAGCGTCGTCGGTGGTGAACGCGTTGAGATTAATGCCGAGATGGAAGTCGTTGATGACAGTTGGACAGCTGAAGCAATTCAACTTGATATAATTCATGAAGACCAAGATGTACTGATTATCAATAAGCCTGCTAGTATGGTGGTTCACCCTGGTGCTGGTAATCATCAAGGTACCTTGCTCAATGCCCTACTCCACCATGCACCAAAGCTAGAAGCCATACCAAGAGCCGGTATTGTGCATCGCATAGATAAAGGCACAACCGGTCTACTCATGATCGCCAAAACCTTACATGCTCATAGTAGCCTGGTCTCCCAACTGCAAGAACGAACCGTACAACGAGAGTATCAAGCCATCGCCATGGGCGTAATGACCGCAGGTGGTACAGTGGACGAACCTGTTGGACGCCATCCAATAGAACGAAAACGCATGACCGTAATAGGCTCAGGTAAACCGGCTGTCACCCACTATCGTGTCGAACAACGCTTTCGTGCCCATACCCATATTCGATGTAAATTAGAAACTGGTCGTACCCACCAAATTCGTGTCCATATGGCGCATATTCGCTACCCGTTATTAGGCGATCCAGCTTACGGTGGTAGACTCCGTTTACCTAAAGGTGCAACAGAACAATGCCAACAAGGGCTCCAAAGTTTTAAACGCCAAGCTCTGCATGCTGGCATCTTAGGTTTTGTCCACCCAAGAACAGAGCAAGATGTCTCATGGAAAATTGATATGCCAGAAGATATGCAAACAATCTTAGCCATTCTCGCTAAAGATCAATTACAAAATAGTGAATAACGCGCATAAAAAAATAGCGCAGATTAAAATCTGAAGAGCATCATCTAGGAGTTTGTCGGACTCATTAAATTTAAGAATAATGCCTAATAAACGCCTATTGAGCGCCTTGAATCATGCATGGC
>SCLE01421352.1:0-10003 GCA_004367955.1 Bathochordaeus stygius | reverse complement strand
TAACTTCAAAATTACGGTTTTGAAAAAAACAGCGATCTCAAATGATACTTTTCGCACTCTTTCAGTCTTAACTAGATATACATCTAAATATGCATTAAACAATTGCGAATTCAACGCAAAAAAAAACTTCAATATCTCATCTAGAACTTGAGATATCACGCGCGGGAAGATCGCCCCCACCCCAGTATCTGGAAGCGAAAAAAGCCCAGTATAAATAGGGTTAAGACTATGTTCAATCACACGAAAACGTGTAAGTTGTCCGAAAATATAATCAGCTACACCGAAAACGTAGCCAGGTAGCCGAAAACGTCATTTAAGGAACCCGTAACTAATGTTATAAGTTGGAATAATCAACCTAGCATTTTTTTGATGGAAATTGGGCCCATGAAAGAAAGAATCCTATTTATGAATATTATGTTTTTCCAACCATTCCTTGTTATCTTTGGTGTAACCGTAATGAAAATAAATAACCGAGTAATCTGATTCAACATAAGTATCCAGTTTCGTCCGTATGAAATCTATTAGCTGGTGATGTTCTTTTGCTGTATTTAATGGAAATCGGCATGCGCTTACAACAATCATCGGTAAACCATTTTTATCAACTCCACATATGTCTGGAAAAGCTTCAAAAAATTTGATACAAGTACGAATTTCGTCAGCTTTTCAGTGCGCCTGAGCGTACTAGAAATGTCTGCGAAAGTTGCTTGGAAGTTCAGACAACGGGAAGAAAGTTTATAGACGTGTCGAGTACCCTCAAATTTGTCACATAATATTCATTTTTGGTAGCTTCAAAAAAACGTTTAAAATCATAAAAATAATACAGATAAACTTGCACTTAACAGGAATACCTTCCATGAATGTATATTAATTTACATGTATTAAAACGCCAGCTATACCATGAACGTACCCAAAATGTTTTGTCTGCCATCAAATATTATGGCGGCGAAATATATTTTCGGCCATTCGTTTAACAGGGGCATTTTGGAACTCCGCATAAGTATGTAGTGACTTTTTAAATTATTTGCAGCTATTGATTTAAATCGTATTTTTTGAACCTTTTTTATAACGCCAAGTTTCTCTAACTCACAAAATCTGTCCGATGTTTCAGGCTGTGCATTGACAAAGTCGGCATCTAAAATAACAGATTAAAATGTACGAGTATTGTAGAAAAGGTTTCTCCAACTACCTGGTGCAATTTTTACATTTTTTCGCAATGAAAGTCCCATCCTCAAGTTAAATTTTCCTAACTCTCACACAAATATAATTCATGGCTACCGTATTTAATAAATTATTGACCAACAATGAGTTAAGCGTAGGATGGCCCAAAGTTATTGAATACATAGTAATTGGAGAAAAAGCAAATGTCCTTTCTTACTTGTCAAGCGCGTTCCATTTCTCATTCTCTCTGAAAACAAATGTCAACAAGTCATGCTCTAGAGCTAAAACGCAGATGATAAAAAAACACTTAACGGCTTAACCAACCAACTACTTCACGCTATTTGCAGCACATTGAAGAAAGTAGATAAATTGGGTACTAAGAATCTAATCAATATAATATTAATCCGGAATTTATTCGGCAAAATCCAAAAAGATTATTTTTTTCCCACCGTAATATATCGTCATACCACATGCTAATTTTATTATAGGCATGACGAGATATTAGAGTTTAAATGTTGTAGGTTATTGGGATTTCTCAGGAACAATTTTTAATAAATTGTTGGTGAACAAAATATGAAATTTGTATGCGAAATAGGAATTATGAGTTTGATTTCTGTATTACAAGGGGACTTTCACCGTTACACCTTTTTGGTGGTAGCCACATTTTTCCGACAACAATTTTGATATCATTTTTTCCGGCAGAAAGTTGTACATTTTTCCGACATAAAAAGATGGGGGTAAGCGAGCGTTTGCTAACGATAGTCTATTTGCAGCTAGGGTTAATAAAGGTTCTTCAAGAATATGAAGCTCTAGGATTAGTGCGAGCTCCACTGAAACGACCGGTCAGGCCAAGACTTCCTTCCTGGCTCAATTTGTTTGTAGGAAAAATGTACAAGTTTCTGTCGGAAAAATGATATCAAAATTGTTGCCGGAAAAATGTACAACTTTCTGTCGTAAAAATGTAGTAACCCTTTTTGGTGGCGTATATTTGGTTAGGAAATTATTTTGACAGCAAAGTGACAACGATTGAGCCACTAACTATATATTATTTCAGTAAACTACAAATTCAAACCCTAGCTCTAACTCTATTTTCATCGCTGCAAGGCCGTAAGGCCGTGCAGAACGGTTTTAATTTGAAGAAATGCCCGATTGTTCCCCTATTTATTAATATTTCAATTGGTACGGGATTGTTAGCGGCTCAATCGTTGTCAGTTTGCTGTCACAATTGTGATGGGTATGTTAGTGGCTCAATAGTTGTCACTTTTCTGTCACAGTCGTGTTGCTGCCGTTTATTTCAAAACAGGTATTTTTCAAGACAAATATTTTGTTTCTTTAATACATTTTTGAGCTTTTTATTGCATTTTTTACGATTATATATTTTTCAGTTCTAAGAAACTGTATTTTGCCGAAATAGGGGAGCACGATCTGTATTACTATGTTTGCTTAAAATAATACGATTGACAAGCACGCTCAAGGATGGCGTGAGATTTCACTTTGAATTTTGGTAAGGTCAACTGGTAGGGTATCAATTTCTCTTGAATAGGGTACTTTCATCTTGAAAATCTGAAATAGAAGAATAGTCGTAATGTATTACGACTGTGCTGAGTAGTCGGAATGTCGATGTGCACACTGGTTGTACATTGTTCATATCATCAACTATATTAATAACTATGTAACTATAGTTATAAAACTATTACCACTTTATTAGGTGAAATTATACATTGTATTCTATTTTATTGCTCTACATTAATATTTAATTTTGTAAAATAAATATTTACTCAGTGGGGAACTTACCCAGTTGGATATCCCGCCATTCAAATCTCTGTCATGCTTGACCGGTACTCATGGCTAACAGTCAATGCATACCCGCTATCCTATGTAACTAGACCATTGATATTTCCCATGTACACGAATCGCCCACATTCGTGGGTACGATATGCGTCCATCTCATATACATGCAAAATGCACAGAATTGGTAGCCATGGTTCGGTAAAATCGAATCCATATGTATTTCATTTCCAATCCACTTTTTGGTATATGGAATGGATGGATAAATAACCATAATAAATGGAAAATGTATTTTCCGTATTTGCAAATTATTTTTGAATATTATGAAAACTATGTTTGTTGAATCGTTATATAATTTGAACAAATTCGGACATTTTCAACCGAATTAGTTTTTGGAGCATGTTTCAAACGTCAGAGGGTTAGGTAACTTTCGGAAAACATGTATCATAACGCTTGGGAAATATATTTGGATCCGATTGGAGATTATTCCAACCCTAACCCTTAATCTTACACCCCAACCAAATATATATCCCAAACGTTACATCCAAATATAATTACTAAATGTTGCGCTACCCGCGTCTCGTAGTCACAAACTTGGGCGTTTCGTCATATATCCTAGTTTTTTGGCCACGATTTATAATGAAATTTAACTGCAAAATGGTTTAGAACCAAATTGGGATTCCATTCTCCATTTAAAAAAAAAATACTTTGAATGTTGTGCCGCGGGTTTGATACTGGTAAGGCACACAAACTAGCCACCCAGCGCTTAGCCAGCAGGCTACCAGTTCGACCTCCATAGGAGTTTATCTCTTAAATCTGTCGCTAACATACGTTAAACTCCTATATCTCAAAAACAACCAACTACTCGATTCATCTACGTTTCTTCCTAAAAATAGACCCTTATATTCACGAATATAAGGGGAGGGGGTCAACATACCACAGCTATTCGCAATTGATTAAATTAGATATGGATTACTAAGGATAAATTCATGTGTATATATTTCCAGAAAAATATGCGGTATGCGGACTGCAGTATAATCTAGTTAGGCTTGTTAATTTTTAAGGTATAGTTTAAAATACGTCAGCTTCGGATATACTAATTTACTACAGGTTTATGCGTGCCAACTTCACATACCAGTTAACCCAACTTACTTTCTAAAAAATAGCTCTAATAGTAGCAATATACTGAGTGGGCTAAGTTTAACAATGCTTATAGCTAAAGAGATAAACTTAGCTAACAAGGTATCCTGCTACCATTTGAGTTTAGTTTTAAAACTCAACTTGTATACTCTCTCAAGATCCTAATTACCCGAAAAGCTACCAAATAAAAAACACAGCCAAGTGTGAAATTTTCTCTTTTTACAAAATTAATAAACGGAAAGAATAATAAAATGACTCATTTGAAAACCCTATTTCAATTTTAAAATTCCATATACCGTTAGTTTTATTCATACCGTTGAATAAACAAACAAAATGTTGCTGAGGATTACACATGAAATAAAAGCAAATGAAATAAAAAGCAGTCGAGTAATTTTTAATTACTGAAATTGTTGGTTTACAGAGTACATTGTTTATCTCTTCTGAAAACCCTTTAAAATCGGGAAAATATTGTTGAATGCGTCGTCAATTTCTTGTCTGTAGTTCACAATATTATCCACAAAAATAAGCTTACCAAAAAACAATTTTTAAATGCTGCCCCGCTTAAATAGTCACGTGGTAATGATTAGGTCAGGGTTCGGCAAAATCGATTCCAATTGAAATTACAATAATGTATAAACTCTATTATCTTCACACCTGCACCGGATCAACGACATCCAGTTCTGGAGAGTGGTAAACTAGAGTCTTGCCTACAAATCTCCGGAACTGGATTTCGTTGGATTTGGTGTAGGTGTGGAGATGATAGTTTCAATTGGAGTCAATTTTGCCGAACACTGGGCCCAGTATTTGCGTGAGGCCATGAATAAATTTGGTATACTTACCGTGTGTCCTGGATATTAATTTATAATTTGTCGATTTATTCCGACAGGTGGCAGAGTCGGAGCATAGGTTGAGCTTGATTATATTTTCTATTTCATGCTCAACCTACACGTATTCTGAATATTGCCTGGGGCCAATAAGAAGCTCTTTACTTTGACATTCAGTAACTACGTTTTATTAATTCTCATTAGAGTAACATCCAATTTCATTTAATCAATCTTCATTTTAATACTAAGGAAGTATTATTTATTTTGAAAACGTCAAGAGCTTCCAATTGGTCCTGTTATTATTGTTAAAAAGTGTAGGTTGAGCATGAAATATAAAATATATTCAAGCTCAACCTATGCTCCGACTCTGGCACCTGTCGGAATAAATCGACAAGAAATTATAAATTAATTTCCAGGACACACGATATTCGCACTCAATTTAGAGCAGGATTTGTCAGCAGAAATCGCACAAATAACTATCGCGGAAAAATGAATACTGAACGTTCCTTTACGATGTTTTGCTCCAGTTAGGACAACTTTTCCAGACACGAAAATAAGTAAAACAATTCTTGGTTTGACCATTCGATAAATTAACCCCGGAAAAAGTTCCGGTTCATAACTGGAGAATTGAGAATGCGATGCCACCAATTTCTCTAGACGAATCGGAAACTTCACATCAACTGAACCAACCATGTTTTGAATTTTGAAATCTTTAAATTTTGATGGGAACCCTAATTTTTGGATAACGCGAGCGTATTTTCGAGCAGCTAAGCGGGATTCCTTTTCAGATTTTGCGCCTGAAAATATTTGTATCTCTCTTATTAATGACCTAGTGAACAATTGATTGACCCCGGATTAACGACACGTCCTAATCCGGAAAACGACAATTTTTAAATCATAATTTCTCTCCATACCAACCTTGTATATTGAAAGACTAGCGCACTGAATATTGCGCTTTGATATGCAGGGATACTAAGGTTTAATTTTTTCTGATTTAACCAGATGAATATTTATTATTCCGCGGTAAAAAGAGTTACAAACCTGTGCACACCATTTTTCCGGACGAAAAAATCAATGCTGTAGTTCTGGGCTCCCTGATTCTCATGATAACTGCTGCAAACCGCTTGGGGTTATATTCCGCATTTCTTGCATGCATTGCAATTTTTTTCAGATCAAGTTTTCCACAATCCAAATCTACTGTTGCCACTATGTTTTGTAACCTAGGGTTGTCGACGCCGTGGTCTTGGGCACTTCGAGGCTTTTAAAAGTATAATAAAATACGAATATTTCACCGGTGTTTATCACTGAATTAAAATCTGATTTATAAGGATAAGTAAGTAGTCAGTCTACTATATCTCGTTCAACTTTGTGCGGTAATTCATGTTCTATATCTGTCGCTGACATATTTTGAAGTCCTTTATCTTAGGTTACTCAATTAGTCAACGTTTGGAGAATTTAATTACTCCTAGAAAACGTAATTAATTATTTAAATAGAATATCTATTAAGGATATTCGCTGATAACTATTGTATTGGGCGCATATCCATACATTAAAGCGTGGGCTTTTGGCATCTAACGAAGACGTGATTGGTGTAGACCACACTTCAATATATGGATATGCGCCAAATACAATAGTTATCAGCGCATATCCTTAAGAGGTATGGCAAAAGCATCAGAATATCGGTCATACCCGAGAGCAACATTATCCGAACTAATTATTGTATGACTATTTTATGATGTATTTTGTGTAATTACTTAATTAATGTTTTATAACAATTCATTATATTCCCCAAACTATTTTTGAAAAGAATGATTAATTGGTAACAAAAGATAATATATCCATAAAGTTATCCCTTAAACAAGTACCGTCCAGGATATTTGAGGTGAATTTTTTTTTTCTGGAGAAAACAAATTTTGTGTGAAAAATATTTTTCGGGGTAAAAATTAGTGAAAAATAGAGTTACATAATTATTCGTATCAAGTTAAAATATTTTAGGACGTTTTTCGTATTATAGTCGACCGCACTTCTAGTTGGAAAACTCATGCACCCTAAAATTGGTAAGGTAGCGAAAAAATATCACGGACGGTTTGGGGATAATGGATTACTTTATGGATACAGCCAAAAATACATTATAGTATGGGCCAGAGTTCTGCAGAATCGATTCCAATTGAAATTCTAATAATATTTAAACTATTATTTCCAAAAAGGAAATAATAGTTTAAGGAAATCCAAGGAAATCCAGACAAGACTGTATACTACGATTCTGCAGCACTGGATATCGTTGGATCTGGTGTAGGTGTGGAGATAATAGAGCTTAAATATTATTGGAATTCCAATTGGAGTCGATTTTGTCGAACCCGAGTATAGGCCCACTCATGAGCAACTCATTAGCATATATTAAGTACCTAGTGATCGTTATGCTACCATATTATTCTAAGATTTGAATCTGGAGTAAAGTTAATATCAAAAAGTTCAAAGTAATGTATACAGGGAGGACCTGTAAACAACACTTTTTGTCAGCGAATTTTCCGATTGTTAATTTTTAAAGCGTTAAAACTACACTTAATTTTACAAAAGTTATGAAACTCTTACCCCTAGAGCGTTCAAGCCTGGGTCCGCCCACCCCCTTTTGCAACATCCGGAAGGCATTATCATACCTTCCACAATAAACTTCCAAAATAAACCTGATATTAAGTGGTCCAGAAACCGTCGAAATCGACTTTTGTTGTTTAGAGGGGCTGTTGTTTAGAGGCCCCCCTTGTATTTACGTTTGAACAACCACCTAAGCAAAAACATGTATGTTTTGATATTACTTTCCGTCGGTGCTTGAAAATCTAACATTGAACCCGGCGTCTCAGGTGGCTTCATTTGTTTGATTGCAACAGTTGAATACACAGTTTGATTTTGCGGTGACCGAAAAGTATTTGCTTGGTATCGATCATTTGTACAATATGATGTCGGTGTCGTGGGAGTACCGAAACTGAACGGATGTTTTGATTTTCATTTAGTTGCGATTTGGGATTTCAAAATTTCAATACCTGTAAACTGGTCCGGGCGTCTGTGGTGTCTGTTCCGTATAAATTGGCCCTGGAGTGGGTGGTGCTCCAAAAGTGGGTGTTGCTGGAGTTCCTGGATTTGCATAATTCATGACTCTACAAAACAATTTCAAATATCGTTGTTTCTTTACAAGGGATCTATTTCTAGAAAAACTCTATTCTACTCAAAAATAATTAAGAAAAATGGGTTTATATATAAAACTGACGACATGCATGGACAAATATAATTTTTAACGATACCCTTAAACACAACAAAGTAAGACTCGGCTTGTACCCAAAAATACGAAATTATAAATGGAAATTTTGGTGAACCTTAAAACTTGTTTTTTATCCTCAAAAATTATCTTGTCTCAAAAAAACATTTTTCTTGTTCGTCAAAATTTTAAAAAGTCCTACTTTGTGGTGTTTTAGGTTATACTACGTTGGGTTGCATTCTTATACGTGTATCATGTATGAGGTTGATATATGGCTCCATACTTTGGGGTTAAACATTATCTGAGAGTCGCCTCCACTCTCTCTCTCGAAAACAATTACTTCGTTCTCTGAACAGGCAGAAACCATTTTAAACCAACGATTTTGTTCGAGAGAGCGGAGGCGAATCACAGATAATTTTTGACCACAAAGTATGGAACGAGATATAGCATTTTTTGTAAAATAAAAATTCCCAAGCACATACAAATGGAAAGAACCGAAAATTATCTAAAACATATGTACATACCTCGATTAGTACCAAATCGTGGATATATATTTCGGTTTTCTGTATTTTTCCCGCCCAATTCTATCAATATTATTGGATTCAAATATTTTATAATATACGTTCCGAATTCTAAATTTCAAAACCTGGTTATTTGATACAACAGAAAATGCTGCGCTCACGGATTCTTCCATACAAAATTTCTCTCTGCTTCGCAACTGGGTATAACAACAGATAATATGGGGATTTAAAACGGTTCATGCCATCATTAAACACTATTTTAAATTTAGTGAAAATAGAGCCAGCAAAGCTCAAACTTGGTACAGGTATAGTTTGGATCCTGTAACGTCCAACCAGACGATCCAACTAACACTCCAAAGTCGCTATAGGAGACCCCCTGTGACTCAAACGATATATCAAAATTGACGGGCTAGAACTCAGTACAGGTACAGTTTCAGCATGTACAATGCAACCAGACCATCAAACCAACCCTTGTGATCGAGTGAGAGAGAGCGCAGGCGAAACGGATATACATTTTAATCACAAAGTATGGAACGAGATATACGGGGTTCTATATGTGGTTTAAGTATAAGTGTATGGGATGTCATAATATAAAGTTTGAGTCAGAAGGGGGTCTCTGATTGTGAATTGTGTGGTCGGATTCTGCTAGTACTTAACTATATGTGTACTGGATTGTATAGGCCCACTCATTCCCGTAACTTTAATATATATATTATGAGTCACAGGTCTCCTACAGTGACTTTGGAGATTTATTAATTATCTGTTTGATTGTTCAGGCTCCAAACGATACATTTAATAAGTTTCATCCCCATAACTATTATTTATCGTTTGGGTCACACGGGGTATCCTATAGTGACTATGGAGCATTCTTAATAGTCTGTTTGGACTCTACAGGATTGAAACTATACCTATACCAGGTTCCCCTTTTCCTTATTTTTTTATAGTGCTTTATATGTAGTGCCGCAGAATGGTTAAATTTAATACAAATTCAGCATGAGGCATTTAAAACAGGCGTAACAACAATAAACGTACATATTTCTCCAAATATATTTTGGTATTCGTTTAATGTATGTTCCTTGTAAGTAGACGTACGGATATTATTTTCTCCAACAAGCTTTCATAATCCTCCTGATCAACATAGATCAATCATGCCAACGGAAAAATATTTTTTATTTCCTCAGGCAACAAGATGAATTTTGTCAAGTACATTTCCCTCGATCGAGAGAGAACTAAAATACAGGGGGGGGGACTCTAAGCAACGGTCCCTCTTAGCAACGATTTATATTTTTTACAAGTTTTTTTCTGGAAGATTTTGAGAAATA
>SCLE01421240.1:0-10004 GCA_004367955.1 Bathochordaeus stygius | reverse complement strand
TTTTTTAAGGTCATCCCTTAAAAATGCACCGAAAAAAATCGCGCACATAATGCAATGGGCTGATAAGACCAGAAGACATGAAGTTGAGCCAGGGCAGCTTGAAAACTGGAAATATTTGAAGAAATTGATTAAAACACGAGAATTTCAAATAGAGGGAGATCTTGATACTAAAGAGGCACTTTGGTTCAAATTTCCACTCACACATAAAGATGTCGAAAGAAAAATGTTTAAAAAATCGGTAATTTTTACGAAAGGTCATAAAGACTGGGAAGTCACAGAAGAATCAGACAGAAGAAGAAAAAATTTGAAGTTGGAAATTCTTTTAAGAAAAACAAGAATACAATTGGTAAAAGACATAGATTTTATTAATATGAATAAAATGTTGGCGAGGAAGTTTGAGATGGATGATTTTGGAAAATTTTTGGAAATCATCAGCCAAGGTTAGTTGAAAAATTTTGGTTATTTATTAAAATGTAATAATTATTTATAGTCAATGAAGTTGAATATAAAGTTGTAAACTCAGCAGAGGTAGCGGATAAAACGGATATTAGAAAAATTGGTGATTATTGGAAAAAATTACTCAGAAGGGAAGAAGTTTGGCGGCAAATAGCGGTATTTATTGATCTCAAAAACTGCAATAAAATAGGAAGTATGAATATGCCGACATGGAAAAATCTGATGATGACGATTGCGATTTATATCACTAAGTAAGAACTGTAAGATTAACGTGTGTTACTGTATGATTCGGTGTCTGCATGACTAATGTTTTTTCAATAAATGAATACATTATTGAAGTGGTGTGTAAAAATTATAGAGTTTTCTATTTATAATTCGTTTTTAATTATGTTTCAAAATTTAGTTTAGAATCCTAATATGGAAGGGAAGTCGGTTACTCGGCAGAGAAATCCTGACAAGAGAACTGGTAATAATCCGGATCTTACGGAACCTCAGATTGCTCAATCGGAATTAATAAGGTTGACCACGATGCTGATGAATACAAAGCAACAAGAAGCCATTATGGATAATGGTTCTTTTTTGGAAACTTATATCGAAATTATGGAGTGTGTAAACGTGGTGATTTCAGGGGGAAGTTTTTCAACGGTAGCTAATCAATTGAAAAAAGAACAATTACTTGGAAGATTGGACAAATACTGGAAAACGGACCTCTGGAAGATCCAAAATGATGATACAGGACTTTTTGAAAGATGGGAAGAAGTGAATCTTGCGGAAGGAATGAAGTCTGGATTAGAAGACTCAGAAGACAAAAAGGATGAAATACCACTCATTAAACTGAAAGGTAGTTTTTTATAAAAATAATTAATTTTTTCTTGACATGATTTTTGAATATTTTTTTCCCAGGGTGTCTTCTTTTACATAGGTTTATTTGTTTAAATAATTTGTGTGCTAGGGGTTGAAAAAAAGAAGAAAAAAGGTAGAAATGCAGCCAAAAAATCAACAAAAGAAGTGTTGTTAGATGATGCAAAAATGCTAGAGTCTTCACGTGGAAAATTGAAGGGTAAAGTCAAGCCAGAAGTTAAAGAAGTTGTGCCATCGAAGGTTGATGTAGCTTCGGAAACGGTTGAGACAGCTCAAACCATTAAAGAAGACCTAGGGGCAAAAATTGAGATGATTATGCTTAGAAAGAAGGTTGAGGATTTGAGCTGTAGATTCAAAATTTTTGAAGATATTTCGAAAAAAATGAAAGTCAATGAAAAGGAAAATCATAAAGTAACTATGGACATCACTATGGAATGTTATAGGGAGGTTTGTGTCATCAGACAACAAGTTTCAAAATTTATGTTACCAATTAAGAACTTTAATGCGAAATTGGCATGGGAAGATGTAAAGAATTCGAGATATGGGCTTGACGCTTATTATTTTGTGCAAAGTACGCGGCTCGTGGATGAAGAAGACTTCATGACGGTTTGGTGGGCCGAAATTTATGAGCTTGGTTTAGCGGAAGAGGCGCTGTTTAATATGAGTCAATATAATGCTCTAGTGGCAACTATGCGTGGTGATCTGGCTACAAGATTAGGAAAAATTTCAGTTGAAGAGCTGATGGATAGGGGCTTGGCAATGTTAGCAATTTTAGGGCAACTTAAATTGCAAAATACGAAACATGCGATTAAATTGAGAAGAACTCTCAATAAACCGCTCAAGTTGGGTACTCTGAATCAGCTCAGAAATGCGTTTGAAAATTTCATACCGGAAGGCTTCAATTTATGGAGAGAAATTTTTGTCGCCGAGCTGAAGATGAACTGGAAGAAAAATTGAATCCGGGGATTTCAGATTCGTCATCAAATGCGGGTGAAACTGAAAGGCCTTCTCATTCCAGAAAGAGGTCGCTGGAAAAGAAGGTTAGAAAAGAAGAAGAATTTATTTCTTCAGGTGTGGCGAAAAAA
This sequence comes from Bathochordaeus stygius, assembly GCA_004367955.1. Taxonomy (NCBI): domain Eukaryota; kingdom Metazoa; phylum Chordata; class Appendicularia; order Copelata; family Oikopleuridae; genus Bathochordaeus; species Bathochordaeus stygius. Next base: position 7,602 of record SCLE01421240.1, on the reverse strand, counting down.
CGCGGAAGATCAAAAGAAATAGGTAAGATTTTTTGGTCACTCGAAAAGGTTAAAGGCCAGAAACAGCTTAAATTATCAAAAAAATTTGTGGAATGTTTAGATCTACCAGCGGAGAAAAAGAAGTTGAAAAAGGCTTCATCCACTGAAGAGAGTAGAAGACAGGCTAAGCGGCGAGATGAATCGCGCGAAAAGGAAAAGTGGTATCTTCAAAGAGAAAAAGATATTGAAGCTGAAGAAAAAAGGAAGAAATACGTCGATGAGTATGACTTCAGGAGTGAAGGTGAACTTTCTAATGACCGAAATCTTTCAGCAGGATTGAGCTTGAAAAAGAATTCGATAGGAAGTTGCAGGAGCTCGGAGACCCACGTGATCGAGGACTTCGACGAAGATTTGCCGGGGTATCAAGCTATTTCGAGCGCGAGCGAGCTAGAGGAAGAAGAATTAGTGATAACAGAAGAAGATCTCCAGCTAGAGAATGCGTGGAATTTAGACGATGAGCAATGGGAAGCCTTTGAAAACTTATAAGGTATTGTTTAAATATTGAAGAAAAATATAAATTATTTAGCTTGAAGTTGAACATCCATGGAATTTGGGCTCGTGAGTTATTTGGATAACAGACAAGAAGTTTTTTTGGATTACGATTAAAAATGAAGTTTGATTTGTGTTAATAGAAAAGTGTTAGAAAACAAATTAAGAGGTTTTTAAGAAAAATTTTATTTTTCTTGTTATATTTTTTGGTGAATTGAAGAAGATGAATTCTTCAAAAGTATTATTTTTTGTATAAAAAAGGATAAGTAAACATTATGTTTACAATAAAAAGTTTTGAATAATCTTGTGTGTCACAAAGTACTGCCAGCAAACCAAACTGCCATGTTCTTTTCTTAGGTATGAAGAAAAGGGAAAACTGTTTTTTTCGTTTAAATCAAATTTTTTTGGATAAAAGCTGTATAATAAGGAGAAAATATCTGGGAGAAAATGGGTTTTCTCTTGAGTATTGGATCTATTCACAATATAAAAAATAATTGATTATGTTCTAAGTGCCTTATTTCTGTGATTATATTATCTTTTGTACATTTGTATTGTTGTAAAAATAATATATAAGCTTTTGAAAATTAACCTAATGGTGTCTCTTAATTTAGATAATGCAAAAATTGGAGACTAGAGCTAAGAAGTTTGGAAATTTCTTAAAACAGTGGAAAGATTATTCAATGCAAAATGAATCACTTGATTCAAAGCCAGAACTTTGTGTTTGTGGAAATCAAATATGTGATGAAATTGAACTGGGACCCTCTCATTTTGGAGAAATTAGATGTGTTTGCATGGAAATTGAACACAAAAAGTGGAAAGAAGATTTTCTATTTATACCAAAATTAGTACCAAGGAAGGTAATGGCTGTGAATAGAAATGGTTGCGTTGTATTAAATAAGGAGGGCAAAATAATGGGCCCCTTTTTTCATAAAGAATGGAAGGCACTGGGCTGGGAATATTTACAGAAGTTTCAGGATATAGGAAATGACTCGATAAATTACAATTCAGCTGATCTATATTTTAGAGACACCAAAGACTTCTATAATATAAGATTCTGAAAATAAATTAATGATTTAATTAATTTAGATAATGAAAAAATCGGAAACTAGGGCTAAGAAGTTTGAAAATCTCCTAAATCAGTGGAAAGAGTATTCATTACAAAATGAATCACTGGACTCAAGGTCGGAACTTTGTGTCTGTAATAATCAATTATGTGATAAAATTGAATTGGGACCATCGCATTTTGGGAAAATTAGATGTTTTTGCATGGAGGTTGAACATAGAAAGTGGAAGAAAGATTTTCTTTATATACCGAAATTAGTGCCCAGAAAGGTCAGGGCAGTTAATAGAAATGGTTGTATCGTTCTAAATAAGGAGGGCAAAATGATGGGACCATTTTTTCATAAAGAATGGAAGGAGCTGGGCTGGGAATATCTACAGAAGTTTCATGATATAGTGGATAATTCAATAAGTTATACCTGGGCAGATATATATTTCAGAGATACCAGAGATTTTTATTCAGGTATCTATTCGGATTTCTCAGAAATTCACATGGTATTAATTGAGAAATTACATGGAGACTGGAATAAACACATGGCATACAATGATGTACACAGGGGTGTGGATTTATATGAAAACTTTATTCCAGTAAATCCGAATCAAGGGAAAGTTTTTCGAAATATAGGGAAAATTGGTACGAGATCGGAATGGCATGCGGAATACTCTACTATAAATGAAGAAAATTGTGAAGATGAAAGTCTTCAGGAAGTTAGAAGATTTTATAGAAAAAAAGCTGTAGAATGGAAAGACAGGGTTAAAATCTGTAAAAAAGAAAAAGAAGTAGTATATAATCTCAGGGAGTTTGAAGGGGTTTCAAATTGGTACAAAAAATGCAAAGAGATCCCGGTACTGAAAAAACCAGACAGGGTTGCGGTTAGAATCAGTGAAGAGAATAATGCAGGTCTAATGCATGAACATGAAGATTTTATTTTAGAAACAATAACTGATTGGCTAAAAACGGGTACGTTAATTATGGTAAAAGAAAGAGATACGAAGTTAGTCACTAAATTAGTATTGGCGGCCATGGATACAAAACCCAGAATTTGTTATGATGGGGGTATTCTGAAACTGGTAGAAATGAGTTCTACACCGTGTAAACTTGAAGGTTTACTTAATATTCTGGACACAATAAACAGAAATGATCTTATGACGAAATTGGATGATAAAAGGGGTTTTCACTTGCTTAAGCTGAATAAGGAGAGCAGAGAACTTACGGCGTTTAGGTACAAGAAAAAATACTTCGTATATCGGGCACTACCGTTTGGGGTTCCCAAAGCACCTGGGGCGTTTCAAAGAGTGAACATGACAGCTGTGAATTATTGTAGAAGATTCGGTGTGAGAGCGTCATTATATTTAGATGACAGACTCTTCCTGGATACTGAGAAAGATTTAAATGAACAAACAATACCCAGGAACTGTTATCTAGGAGTTTTATTGATTATTGCAACAGGGGGTTTTATTTCACTAGAAAAAAGTGATATGAATCCTAGGAAAATACAGGAATTCCTTGGAATGAGAATTGATACAAGAGAAGCGTCAATTTCGGTTCCTAGGGAAAAATGGTTGAAGTTTGTAGGATCAGTTGGAAAGCTGCTAGAAGTAGAGAATGGAAAGAGACTAAATCTTAATAATCTTGAAAAACTAAGAGGTAAAGCGGTCTCGTTTCAAATAGCGTGTAAACATATGAAAAGATATATCAGACAAATGACGTGGAAGATCACTGAGGCAAACAGGCTGGGGAGAGAATGGTATGTAATGGATGAAGTTTTAAGAAGTGAATTTCAGAAATGGTTGAATCAGAATTATCTAAAAATCAAAAGAATCTGGCTTAGAAGAGAAAATGTTCAGGTAGAAGCGGTACTGTTTACAGATGCCTCGAAGGCGGCAGCGGGAATGAAAATTTTTCAACAAGGAATTACGGAAGAAAACACGCATTATTTTGCGGAAAGAGTGCAAGGATGGGAAATTCATGAAAAAGAGGCTTATGTTATCCTGACATCGTTAATAAAATGGAAAACGCAGTTAACCAATAAAAATGTGGTGATTTTCTGTGATAATGAGGCAGTTTGTTATGGGATAAAGAATGATGGGTCACCACAGAGAAGACTGAATCAGATATTATTGAAGATTTTTGAGTTCACGGAGGATAATGACATAGAATTTAGTGTACACTGGATTGGGACAAAGTATCAGTTGGCAGATTCAGCGTCAAGACTGATATCTTGGAATGAAGAATTCATACCAAGAAGAAATTTTCAGATAATTGAAAAGAGCCTAAAAGTATGTTTTACACTGGATGCAATGGCAACTAGGGAAAATACAAAATGCAAGAAGTTTATCTCATGGAGAAAGGACACATTGGCTATTAAAACTGATTTCTTCACTCTTAAAAAAGAGGATATTAGAGAAGAGATAGTATTCATCTTTCCACCGAAAAATGTAATAAATAAGGTATTATGGAAAATAAAGGAGGAATTTAGTGAAATCAAGATAGTGATTCTAGGGCATTTATGGCTAGAATGGCCAATTGCGTCAGCAGCATTAGCAAAGCTGAAAAATTTCAGGCTAAGGGTGATAACGGCGGAGATGTTTGGACTTCCAGCAATTACAATGATACCTTCAGAGGAGGAAGTATTAATGGGAGAAACTAGATTGAATGCGAGTTTTAACATAAGACCAAAAGCATGGTTTCTGATTATTGGTAACCTATAAGAGTCAATGAATATTCTAGTGAGAAAATTGATAATGAGTAACTGCTTCTAGAATGGATTTACGAGCAGTAAATAATGCTATGCGAGAATGTAGGGATGATGCTGATCAAAATCGTTTATCCCTGAGAAGAGCGATAAGAGAGTGGCTAACGTTTCAAGATGAGATAATACAGGTAGACTGGTTGACAGAGGAGTTTGAAGGATATGTTTTGAGGATATTGGAGAAACGACCAATTGACTATATTAATAGATTACAAAGATTGAGGCGAGGAGACTTGGTCTTTGGAGAAAGCATAAGATATCTTATGCATCTTAAGGCTTATATCATAGAAACGCAACATCCGGGTATGGCCACGGGAATGGAAGGACAGGAAGTAGATCTGGAATTAAGACGTCAAATTATTGAGTCACAAAGAGAGAGGCATATTAATCGAGTAGAAGATTATGATTCAGGTGTTGAGTCAGAGAAGATGGATGAAGAAAGACTATAAAAAAAAAAAATATATATATATATATAAAATATATATATATATATATAGTTATATAATGGAAGTAATTTAGAATGAACTTAATGAGAATCAGAGATAAAATTACGGAATATGACAATAAGAAGAAGAGTTCGTATGATAAGAAAAATGAGGCAATAGAATCTTGGTTACAGTTTAAGAAGCTTACCCGCAAAGTTAAATGGGAGAATCAGGACTACTGGGAGTTAGATGGGTTATTGAAATTCTCACCTGTGAATTTGATTCATATCATCCAAAAATGGGAGATTAGGGAAAATTATTGTGATCACAAGGTGGATCTCTATAGGCATATGGAGGGATTGGTTTATGAAGGGATTAGTATGGAAGATGATGCGGAATTAGCATTTAAGTCACAAAGAATTGAGGAACTCATTAGGAATTATGGGGAAATTATTATAATGACAGAAGAAGGAAGATTTCCGGAATAAAAAAAAAAAAAAAAAAAAAAAAGGGGGAAGGAATAAATAGAAATTAATAACTGAAAATATTTAGAATGGAGGATCAGGCAGAAGCTATTATTGATTTTCATGCGGTAAGTCAGAAAAGAAATGCGGATATTAACAAGAAAGGGACGCCGTGGGAGGTGAATATCACGGCAGATGTCTTGGCAGGAAGAACTCCATATCTTGAAGATGATGAAAATGGAGAAGAGGAAGAAGATGAAAAAGTTAAGAAATTGAGAGATTTCTGTGAAAAAGATCGTGAGAGAGCATCAGATGTGATGTTAGCTCAGGCAGAAATTGTCACGCTATCTAGAAACCTGTTAGCAAGAAAGAAGTGCCTAATTAAAGGTAATGTCAAAGGGGTTCTTAATATGGATAAAAAACTGGATGCCATGACACAAGTTGAGTGTGAGAAAAAGGTAGAGAAGGCTGAGAAAAAATTAGACAGTGCAAGAATGGACTGGGAGAAAAAAGATCGAGCTTCCAAAAATTTTATCTTGAATAAAAAGTCTAAAACGGATAAGAAAAAGAGGAAAAATAAGGTTGTAAAGCGGGGTAATGATTACTTTGAAGAATGGCCTCATGCTCCGACGTTCATGAGTGAATATCTGCCGCAAAAAGAGCTGGTTCCGGATGTTTACAGATTGATTAGACATCAGCTGATTGAGGAACAAGCAGTAATGGATCATGACTATATGCAAATTAATAGTCAGATTAATTACAGCTTGTGATGGGTTTCAGATAACATATAAGACTTTTCTTAGAGACAAGTTAAGTGATCTGCAGAAAAATGCTGGTGAAGAATTTTATACAAGACACTGGCTCATCAAGGAGTTGAATCCTATATTACAAGTTACAGACATGTATCATAGTGATAGGAATTTGACTGCTAATGTTAAAAACCCGGATATCAAAGAAATAGCGCTAGGATCTATTAGGAAAAAGATGGTAGAAATTCACAAGATAGAAGCAAAACCCAGTGAGCGAATGCTCAGAGTAGGTAGCCTGGGATCGAAGATGTTTTCGGCATTACATAGAAAGGCCTCACAAAATAAATATGTAGCAACTAGTACATATGTCAAGAGAAACGAAGGTGATAGGAGACAGTTTAGGGGAAGGTCTAGAGGCTTTATGGCTTCCTCTTTCTCATCCAGAGGCTCGTATCGTGGAAGACAGAGAATGGGGTTCGAGAAATCAAACTACAATTCGAATAATAATAAATTCAGAAGTAAGTTTGATACTAAAAAGTCCTGGAATGTTTCGGCCAAGAATGAGAATAGTAATCAAAAACCTAAATCGAAAAAGAAGGCTTGGCCGATTACGGATCAGCAGACTATTAATGCAGTTGATATTTTGACTGAGGCTATTCATTAAGACTGAAACTAGAACGATGAAAGATTACAGAAGGTTTAAAGAATTCTTCAATCTGAAGGGGAAAATTACGGGAATTCAAGCGGCAAATTGGTTAATTGATCATATATTGAATCACTTTAAGACAACTCATGCAGGAAGAATTCTAAGATACTGTAACTTTGTAATTTATGAAGCAGACTTCCTTTACTGGCACAAACTTCATTTTAAAAACATAATGAGAAAATTTTTGGTACAAGAAGTTTCAAGTAGAAAGCCGGGATTAAGGAAAGCGCCGGTAGTTAGTTGGGAAGTTTTGAAAAAACTTTCAATATGTCTCTGGTTCTCGGATATTAAAAGGGTAGAAAAGACAATCTTCTTCAGGAGAGCGGCAGCGATTATGATTTATATTACATATTTTAGTGGGGCTAGATGGATAGATTGTTGTAGGCTTAGATGGGAAGATGTTATTTTGGAAAAAAATGAGGAATTACGATTTATCAAAATTGGGCTTAGGAGGTCAAAAGCGAACATGTTCGGGCTTAAAGAGGAATGGTTAGTAATACCAGAAATCAAAGAAAGTTTTTGGGACTGTCCATTTATGGCCATCATTAGATGGTATAGGTATTGTAATGCTCCAAAATCAGGGTTCTTGTTTTCGGAAACAGAAGAAGAGGACTCGGGTAGAAGAGCCTTTAGACAACATAACAGTATGGCAATGAGATTAGGACTTGAAGTCTTGCCGGGAAAACATACTGGAAGAGTTTCATGCTGTGTAGCACTTCTCAAGAAAGGAGTAGATATAGGGGAGATTACAAGGCACCTTCGTTGGGTAAGAAACAGTAATATGCCCAATATTTATGCGGGGGCTCACTTGGTGACAAGTGAAAACTCACCGGCAGCAATTCTAGGGAGAGATTGTATTAAAAAAAAAAAAAAAAAAAAAAAAATTGAGAAAAAAAAAAAAAAAAAAAAAAAAAAAAA
>SCLE01421126.1:0-10007 GCA_004367955.1 Bathochordaeus stygius | reverse complement strand
TATAAATTTAAAAAAGTTCTGTCATTATGTATCTAGATACATATTGACAGAACTTTTCAAATTGATCGATAAAAGCGCAATGATGAAAGAACTTTTTTTCAAATTTGATAAAAAGTTCTTTCATTATGCTCACCCCCTTAAAAACGAGAGTTGTAGCCATATCTCCCGGAACTTTAGGTACCAGTAAGCCTAAATCTGCGAAGAAAAAGCAGCAGTGAAAAATAGTTTAAAAAATTTGCCTACTCCCCTATAATTTCGTTGCCAAATTTGTTTGAAAAAATTACCACCCCCCCCTCCCAACACTTTTCGCCAGCGAATTTTCCGATTGTTGTTTAGAGAGGCCGCATTTGCCTCTAAACAACACACTAATTTTTAAAATGTTAAAAGTTAAAGTTGTAATTATGAAATTCTTCCTCCTAGAGCGTTAAAGTATCAGTCCGGCCACACCCTTTCGCAATATCCGGAAGACATTCTCATAGCTTCCACAATAAACTTCGTAATATAACCGGATCAGATGGAATGAGAGAAAAAATCACGATCGCTTATGGCCCAGAAGGTTCCCACCGATGGAGAAATAAATCATGACGATGAAGGCGAGGCAACACAACGTCTTCGAGAAGGCAACGAAAGTGAAGTTCAAACCAGCGATATAAGCGACATTGCTTAATAATCATGGTATACTGGAACAAATACTGCTCAAGAACCCCCAACAAAAAAAAAGAAAAATTACAGACTATTTAAAAAAAAACTGCTAACACAAAATGAGCAGCAAAACTTTTTTTTTTTTGATGAAACTAAACATTGTTGTTGAGATGGGCTGTTGTTTAGAGGTCCAGAAAACGTCGAAATCGACTTTTGTTGTTTAGAGGAGCTGTTGTTTAGAGCCCCCTGTATCTAATTTGTGCCTGATGTAACACATCTATTTTAAGCGGGTGTACTAGTTTCGCTTTAGAGTAGTATAATAACAACACTACTACACCCACTGGAAATAAATATGTTACAGCGGGCATAAATTAGATATTGCAAAAAGGTATTTAAAAATACAGCGGGGCTCATAACAACGAAAATAGATTTCGACGTTTTCGTGCTCTCATGAGAACGCGCCCTTATAGCAGCGATTTTATTTTTTACCATTTTTTTTGGGGGGCAACTTTTGAGAAACAGTCTGTAATTTTTCCCTTTTTTGTCGCTGGTTCTTGAATAGTTTCTTTTCCGACATACGAAGTCCAGTTGATCGAGAAGCTCGTTCAGAATGGCCTCTTGATGCTCTTCCCATACTGAGAAGTTTATTATGGAAGGTATCAGAATGCCTCCCTGATGTAGTAAATATGCGTGGGTGGAACTGCCTTTGAACCCTTTAAGCGCCCTAGCTCCGGAAATGTGAAATTGATTATGGAAGGTTTTAGAAAACCTCACGCAGGTGGTAAATATGCGTGGTTGCAAACAGTCCTGAACCGTTTAGTTGCCGAGACCCGTAAATATAAATTTTGAGTAATTTTAAGATTTTCAAAGTGAGTTCGTTGTTATAAGGTACAAGGGGGCCTCATAACAACGATCACAAGAATCGAAGTCAAAACCGTTGTTATGAGCCCCCCCTCCCTGTATTTGCCCTACCTACCCCTCAAATTTTAGGTACGCTGGGTACAGAATAATAATGGTGAAAATAGCTCGAACTGGGCTTGTGTGAAGTGTTTTAATCCTTTATGCACAAAATTTATTACTCATCATAACATAACTCGAGGTTCAGTTGACTCAAGATTATGAATAGCAACTGTCATGATTGATGTTCGTTGACAAACATGCACCTACATATTTAACAGGAGCCTACGCAGAGCAACGAAACGCCTAGTCCGAATCGGCTACACCCAAATAATGACCTCCGTAAATGACCTCTGATTAAACCAAAATAGTTTTAGATATGTATATAAATACCATCACTATATTTGAGATTGATTTTAAGTTAATTCCCTTCAAGATATCTTCATCATAGTCGTTCATAGCTATCGAAAAGCTCGTTGGTTTGAACCTATCGATTCCACGTTCATCGGGGGGTACCTGTCTAATGAGTTTCTTTGTATCAGTGATTCTTTTGGTAACATTTAAATTTGGTGGCATCGGACGAAGATACATGTGGGATGAACTGACTTGGAACGTAATACAAATCTTCTCGTATTCTTAGGCAGATACCAAATTTTTGTTGACTACCTTTTCAGTATTGCTGAAGACCGGCCCGATTCGAAAAAAAGATAAATTGGGAGCGGAAAGGAAACCAGTTGCCTTAGAGCCCCTAATATATTAAAAAAAAAATTAACCTGTGAACATGGATTTACAGAATCCAAGTCCACAATTGACATCAACGGTCAGAGGCATGAACCAAAAGAACTGGCGGCATCTAGATAGCAGACAAAAAATAGATATATGATCATGCAAAGTATGGAAAAGTGCGTGAGTTGAAAAAAAGAAAATTTTGTATGACCATATATCAAAAAATTGAACGGTTATTTTGACCGGCAGGGGTTTAAATAGAACAACCATATTAAAAGAGTCCTAATAAATGAAATTAGGTAAGAAAGGACTAATACAGGAGTCCTGGATAATATCTGAAAGTTTAAATTCAATAGATTGTTGACCAAGTTCAAGTTTATTACAAAATAAGTTATAATGTGATAGTTAATTCTAGAAAATTTAGGGCTAAATTGAAGACCAGAAATAGATGGCATTATACAAAAAAAAAACTGTGCTTATGGCACTGATAAAAAAGTTTTAAAAATTTAGTGAAGTTTATAACTTCAAAAATTCTAAAAAAAATTGATTTTCAAAACCTCATAATTTTAAACATGACGGTTATTTTTATTTTCTAATTATCCGAAACTACTTCCCTATGTCTCTTTAGTAATATAGAATTTAGTTGGGCAAAATAGCACTAGTGAAGGGAAGCAAAAATTTTAAGAGAAAATTTTAGGTTGAGAAAAGTTGGAGAAATTCATTTTGAAAAAGTCATAGTTCCTAAGAACATAAATATTTTGGTAAAAAGTTTGTACCAAATAAGAGAAGGATAATAGAGTTATTTAATAAGGAAAAATAATTTTTTGTAACACTGATCAGAAAAAATAAAAATTTTTTGCTAAATTTTTTTTTCAAAACCTCATAGTTTTAAACATGACGGTTATTTTTATTTTTTAGTTGTCCGAAACTACTTTCCTATGCCCCCTTAAGGATAGAAAATTTAGTTGGGCAAAAGAGCACTAGTGAAGGGAAGCAATTGCAGGTCGAAAAAAGTTGGAAAATTTTATTTTGGAAAAGTCATAACTTCTAAGAAAATAAATATTTTGGTAAAGGATTTTTTTATAACACTGATCAGAAAAAATAAAAAATTTAGTGAAGACCATAATTTCAAAAATTTTGGTAAAAAATTATTTTCAAAGCCTCATAATTTTATTCATAACGGTTATTTTTATTTGTTAGTTGTCCGAAACTACTTCCCTGTGACCCTACAGTAACATAAAATTTAATTTCACCAAACAGCACTAGTAGAGGGAAACAAAAAATTTTAAAGAATTTTAAATCAAATAATTTGGAAAAACATTTTTTGAAAAAGTCATAACATCCAAGAAAATAAATATTTTGATAAACAACTTGTACCTAATAAGAGAATAACAATTTAGTTATTTAATGAAAAGAAAAGGTTTCCTGTAACACTGATCAGAAAAATAAAAAATTTAGTGAAGACCATAATTTCAAAAATTTTGGTAAAAAAATATTTGTAAAACCCCATAAGTTTAAACATGACGGTTATTTTTATGTGTTAATTGTCCAAAAATTGTCCAAAACTACTTCCCTGTGACCCTATAGTAACATAAAATTTAGTTTGACCGAATAGCTCTAGCAGAGGGAAACAAAAAATTTGTTAAAGAATTTTAAATCAAATAATTTGGAAAAAACATTTTTTGAAAAAATCATAACATCCAAGAAAATAAATATTTTGGTAAACAATTTGTACCAAATAAGAGAATAACAATTTAGTTATTTAAAGAAAAGAAAAGGTTCTTTGCAACATTGGTCAGAAAAATAAAATTTTTTTAGTAAAGTCCATAATTTCAAAAAAATTGGTAAAAAACTACTTTCGAAACTTCCTAATTATAAACATGGCGGTTAATTTGAGTTTGAAAATGTACAAAATCACTGCCCTATGTCTTCTAAGATACACCAAAACTAATTTGGTACCATCACACAAACAGAGAGAAAGTAAAAATTGTCTCGATAGCACTGATCAAGAAATTTGAAATTTTTTGGAAAGATTTAAAATCTGAGAAATTTGGTAAAAATGTATTTTCAAAATTATATAATTTTTAGCATGACGGTTCTTTCCATTTGAAAAGTGGTCCACTATACTCTCCTAGGCTCAATTAGATATAACAAATTTAGTTCACCCAATTAGCACTAGTAGAAGGGAGTTAAAAATTTTGTCAAAATTCAGTGGAAATTTTATCACATTCCTTAAAGTCTTGGCCTTACCAATTCTGAGCGCAGCGGCTACGTTTTATTGGAAAGAGTGTTATTTAACAACTCAAGCTTAGTGGGATAGGATAGAAAAACTTGTGATTTAAAACCACTAACAACGGTCGTGTAATAATTTTGTAAAGTGGAAGACTTGGAAAATGTTGAAATTTGCTATGGGTATCTTGTCAACCCTATACTAAAAACCATGACGGTGAATTGCATTTATTTTTCACGCGAAGTGAAGCCCCAAACATCCGCGAGTATCATAAGACCAACTGGGATGATGTTAGACTAGTGTGTCTATTTTTAAGGAATAAGTAATGGTGGTCTACTTTGGACACCATATTTTTTAAAATTTTGAAAAAATCATTAAACTATTATTAAGCGATACACCGGTATGCAGATCTTGCCAGTTGGATACGTGTACGATACCACCATCCGACAGTACTGGAAATTATACTGATTTCCTTCTAGGTGGGTTACGGGGGCTTAATTGAGACTGAAAAAATGAGAACTGAAATTCACTTTTTACCAATAAATTATGATCTTGTAAAAAGTTTTGTTATTTTACACTGTGCACAGAGACTATATTGAGAAGAACTTGTATTACGGTTAAAATAAAAGGTTCTTCATCTGCGTAGGCATAAGCGTAAGCTATCACAATTATGAATTACAATATTGTAAAATGCAATACACCCGGCTTCGGTTTAAAGACACACTTCTACTTTCACTCTCAGGAGCTCACAGCTCACTAGTTCCCTAGAATTCTCAATTTTTAATCTATAAAGCCCGCGATGGGCTCAAATGACGTGCAATTTTACAAAAAAAATCCAATAAAATGGAAATGGATTTTTTTCAATTTAGAATTTTTCCATAAATATGGAATGGATATGGATTGGAAATGGAAATGGACACAATTATGCCGAACCCTGCGTTGTAACGTGTTCCATAAAATTTAAGTGTCTTTACCGGGACTAACATTAGCGTTTAACCAAATATGACGGCAGCAAAAGTATGAACAAAAAAGTAACAAAACAGCGTTTTTAGGAGGAATATTTTGCTGAATTACGCTGCTTAAATCATTCGATGTGTTCGCTTTTCCTCAAAAATTTCACACCGTAAATGAGTGGACTAAGCTTTAGTCCTCAACAACAAAACCGTTAATTATCTCAACATGACAATGTTGAAATTTACTGTAAATATATACACTGTAAATATATCCCATATAGTTTCTACTGACTACCGTATGTTTACTTTGGCTTTTATCGCGCGAAGAAAACCGTTGTCGCACGAGAGAGCAACTATACTCTCTCTCCATTTATAACGTAATATAAACAGGATTGCTGCTCCCTCGTGCGCTAGTTGTTGTCTTCACGAATGAAATGGCCGAGTAAACATACAGTATTTTCATCCAGTCATGTCCGTGAGCAGTAGTTGCGAGTACTAACGAGAGAGGAGGCTCTCCGATTGGTTAACATTTTTCATTAACCAACGGTAGAGACTCCTTTCTTGTTAATTCCTGATTCTACTGCTTTTGAAAAATGGGAAACTTCAAGGGAGTAACTCCGTCTCATTTCTGCACTGGTACAGAGAGATATACAGCTTAAACTTAGCTTATAGATTACCCTGAATTTAGGCTTAAAAACTTAACTGTCATTAAATATTTCGCCAGTCTTAAAGAAGACTATGTATCCAACCTCTATTTGAATGAAAAAAGTCCAAAACTCAAAATTAGTATAAAGTATTTTCAAAACATGATATATATTTTTGTGACATTTAAATTTTTTTGTGCATAGGGATTTCCATCCTAACCAAATCTCAGATTTTCTAACTTCTCGATTTTATAACTTCATTTTCGGTAAACCGATAACATTGAAAGTATGATTTTCGACCCAACTAGGGATTAAGAAAATGCTATCAATGAAGTCTTATTATTTGGTATTTGGGAATACCAGTATTATAAATTTGTCAGGTTTGGTTAAATTTCGATTGGTATAAACTTTGCCGAAACCTGCCCATCATATTATTTTCTAATGGTACAAAAATGAAGCCAAGTAGTTTAAAAGTTCATTTTTTTAAAATAATTTATCAACAATAATCTCCTCCGCATATCTCTTATGAGCATACGCTCGTTCCAGCTTTTAGGCTGTATAGTGTCAGTGCAGTGTTATAAGAAAATTAGGTAAGCATCATTAGTACTTGTGCACTAATGCTATTATGCCTATTATACTACACAAACGCGGCCTACATCACTCGTTCCGTCACCGCTGAAACGAGCGTATGCTCATAAGAGATATAACTTGATAATTTGCAGGTTTGTTTCTTATTATATATATACACCGGTAGTCTTCCCGCTGTTAATACTAAGACCTCTAAAAATTAGACATTGGATGAAATTAAAATGCTCCGTCCTCAACTAAACATAGACTTTTAACTCCTTATAGTTATTAAGATATTAAGCCGTCATTGTACAAATTAAAAGAATGGTACTTTGCAATTCTACACCGGTCCGATTTTCGGGGTCCATAACTTTCACTGGACTAAATATATGTGGCGAACAAGTCTGCATAATTTATGCAACAAAGTAAAAGTTTTGGCCCCCTTCAAAATAAGACCCGGCATAGGATGGGAAGGTATCAAAACAATTTTAAAAAGAATTAATAAAGAAAGTATAATCTAATCATGCACATTCGTTAAAGGAAGAATAATCATTGAAATAGTGGTAACAGTATACCACCCGAATTAAATATTTGTGCAAAACATGATTAAATACTACATTCAACTCCCGCGTCCAGTATTGAATTGCGCGTTTCAGCGTTAGCAGCAATACAGTCACGTAGTTGAGTGTTGTATACGTCACGTATAAATATGTGGGGCAACAAAAGTGGGCGCGGAAGAACTTGCAAGAAATGGCACAACTGCGGTTTTGGTTTTTATGAAAGGGGGTTAAGGCATATATAAACCACGAAGCTGGACTGGTCAACGTTTTTAGAGCTATTTTTGAAGAGCGATAGCATTATGTGCTAAGATTCCCAGATTTAAAGGTGGCGTCAAATGGCATTTACATCATTGAGTTATTTACATATCAAGAGTTTTTGGTGTTTTTCTGTATGGAGGCATCTAATTTACAATTTGCTCAAGACCCCCTTATGGAAAGCATATGGTACTCTCACAAAATCCAGTGGAAACTAATTACAAATTGAAATTGTAAAGCTAATGACTTCAACATATACCGGGCGTATACCTTTTATGTAAATGCCGTGAATTAAATTACATGGCTATTCGAACACTTTCTATATTCGTATTTGGATACATTCGGCTTATCTTGAAGTTACTAGCTTTACAATTTCAATTTTTAATATTTTTTCCTCGTATTTGGAAACTAAAATCATATTTTGTTAAACATAGCAGTACTATGATTTGTGTATTTTTACCAGGCCACTTTTGTGGCGCGCGCTCGACGTTATTCAGTGTGGCCTCCGATGAGGTATGTGGGGTTGCATTTTTTGGTCATATCTGAAAAAAAAACCGGGCATAAAATTGGTGATCAATATTTAACCGGGAAAATTGGATAATTTTATGCGAAGGGTTGTTTCAGACGAAAAATAGTTGGGAGGTATGATGCCACACTTAAACCGTACCTTGTGGCCGCGCGTATGGATGACTCGGTTGGGCACGGCTGAGTCTACTGGAGTGGGTATTCATTGAGACAGATTTTAATCCGCCAACCTGATTGGTTGAATTTGAGCTACCTGGTGATGTACCAGTTGAACCTGAAAGTAAATTATCTCGAGCCTAATTGCAGAATAACTGAACTCCCAGTCAGGTTCCGACGTTGATGCGTACTGGGACGCCCAATTTCAAAATATGCATATGAATAAACAGCTGCGAAAATATCTTTTTCTAAGCAATGTTTCGCGAAAAATAAACTTAATACAAATTAATGTGCTATTCACTAACAAGCACAAGCCTGCCGGTAGCCAAGGTACGGGCGTTGTTTGGCTTTAAATATTTTACGGACCTTATTGTGTACGAAACACGGTCCTTTCCCAAAATTAACGCTTTTCTATTATACGGTTGCAAATCTTGCGAAATTTTAACTTTCATTTCGAATTATTACAATTTGTGGGTGCAATTTACTGGCTACATCAATATGTTTTTAAAATTAATCCATAAAGATCCTATTTTCTGAACCATTTGCAAGCCATTAAATTTCCCAGACTCCAATTAAAATACTGACCTTAATATCTCGTATGGTTCCTCGCTAGCTATTTCCGTTACATGGCGGCGAAGTAGTAGTTGCGATAAGTGACGAGAGAGGAGTCCCTCTGATTGGTTAATCTCTATTGTTAACTCTCGCCTGGACTTCCCTGGGCCGCTACGGGACGAAAATTGCTAGCAAGAAACTATATGAGATATAATTTGGGAAAGTACTCGATCTGCAAAATGCGCTTTAAGTAGGTATAATATGCCTAACGGGAAATTTTACGGTCTAAAAATTAAAATTCCAAGATATTGAAGCGTATAACGTAAAACAAACAATTATATAAAACTCCGCAAATCTATTCACCATTTTTGGTTAATCCTTTTTCGTAATATTGCTTCTTCGGAATACTATGTAAAAAATAATCTAGCCCGCTTAGTACAAGTCTAATTAACATTACGTTGTGCCTAGTAGAACTCTCCAATCACCTGTCTTCAAATGCTATATTCCTATCCATTCAATGTGTAATCGCTGAGTTAGACTTAACATTAAACCGCAACTTATGGGGCGTAAATGTAATGTTCTTTTGCGTATATTTGAATACATAGGTTAACACCCACAGCAACAAAGTTTGGTAATGCTATTATGCCAGGTGACACCAAATTATCTATTATGCGTCACATATATCGTCGGAATGTGTGTAAATATTCAGCGAAAATTCTCAGTTTTGCCCGTTATGTAAAAAGGCACACAAAATTTCGGGGTCAGAATCTGGTGTTTGGCCCGAAAAAATGTTTTAGTTTTCGATCTTCTTGGCAAGATTGCCGTTAACAAGAAGACGCGCCTGATAGGCAGCCGATGTCGTCGTGGAATTCGCGTAGGTAGATGAGACAGTTGGCAGACTATGCTGCGACTCACCGACTAGTCCTTCATGAGGGGACACATTCTGAGAGACATATGCGTCCATTCCATTCATTAAGCCAGGCGTTATTGCATACGGGTATTGGGTTCCATCTTTAATAGGATTTAACATTTGTTTATGCACTGATATCCATTGAGATCCATTGATATCCATTCCTAATGAAGGCACATGTGCATAGTAAAGTGGTTGCTCCATTTGTGTGATTCCCTGATTCATCGTCATGTTCTAAAACATATTAACAATTCGTTGGTAAAATAATTTATGGCTAATTGGAGAGATCCCTGTGTTCTAGATTCCATCCATTGCATATGTCTTTATAGTATGGATATGATATTGCGGGACGATTTGCACTAGTGGACAATGTTTGGGAATACTGCGCTG
>SCLE01421013.1:0-10007 GCA_004367955.1 Bathochordaeus stygius | reverse complement strand
ATATCATGAGATATTTTGTGTATACCGTTCTAATATTTGAGTACTCTGTGGCAATCATACTATCTACCTCCTCTGACTTTTTCCGACGAAAATGTTTTTTAGTCAGGCATCAGGGGTATTTTTTACCGATAAAATACGTACAGAATATATAATACAGACAATATCTATAAGCAATTGTTTGAACAGAAGTAAAATAGACACTATAATGAACTTTTACCCCCTCATGACAGGCAAAACAAGCCTTTGTCTGTATAAAGGGTTCGGTCCAGGGTTAATATGAATTCAGAAGCCGTCAGGTAGACAGTTAACATTTTCCGCGAGATGTGGATTTTTTTTTACGCGGAAATTGGGAATTTTTATTCAGCTTGGCCATATAGTGTATACAAAACATGACAGATAATTCGAGGGTGATGGTCAAATTCTTCACCCTCCCTTCCCGCAAAATGGGTCAAAGTACACGAACTTAGAATGCAGGCGGAATCAAACCGAATGAATATCCCCAAACGGCCGCTCGCGAATTGCCAGAAAAATGCGAAACTCCGCCCGGAGTACAGAAACCGAGAATTGTAAATTCCCAGGTGTTATAATTGTTCTAGTGTCTGACCGCCGTAGTGTGTAAATTTGCACAATATCCCTTTAGGACATGATGCGGACATCTGAGTCTGAAATATTTATATGTTTTATTTTGCAGCGCGGACATCAATCCGCTAACGGCGCTGTTTTGCAGCTGTGCAGCACTAAGTCAAATTTTGTGCTTAATTTTTTTCCCAAATTTTTTTCCGAGATTTTCGAGCCGGTCACGTGATAATTTTTTTTTTAATTTGAAGCTCTTAAGTGCAAATTTTTTCAAAAGACGTCAAATTTTTTTCTGAATTTGATGGTTGAATTTTTTCGAGCCGGTCACGTGATAATTGGAATTTTTTTAATTTTAAGCTATGAGGTTAATATTACATTCAAAAGACGTCAATGATGGTCCAACATTTTAGAGATTTTCGAGCTGGTCACGTGATAAATTGTTTTTTCTATATTGGAAGTTACTATGACAAAATTGTATTAAAAACGTCACACCTTTTGCTGAATTCAATTTTTTAATTTTTTTTTCGACCTTTTCGAGCCAGTCACGTGATAATTAGGTTATTTTATATATTTGAAGCTACTAAGTCAAAATTGTAATCAAAAGGCGTCCAATTTTGTAAAAAGCCCAATTATCACGTGACCGGGCCATCAAATTCAGCATCAAATTTGACGTGTTTTGAATGTAATGACGACTGAGCATGCTGTTGCAAATAGCTGTAGCTCTAATATTAATGAAGGCTTACTACCGTACGCCTCGGCCACATCATCTCACTTATGATTGATCTAATCATAACTTTTAACCTGTTTTATTTTGTAGTTCTTTTTAGTTCAATATTTCTTCCAGTCGAACAAATCACTGATGATGAAGCTGGAAATAGTCTGCAAGATGATTCAATCGCCTACTGATGACCGACGACAAGGGCTGTTGCTTTTGAGCTCAATCAAAATTGCACCCCTTTGGGAATAAAAGAAGAGATACACTCAACCTTAGTAACAATTGCAGGCGCGCATTTAGCAGGAGTATTACCTGCACCAACATGGTGTCAGAAGTGGCCCACGCGCTTAAATTTTAAGATGGTGTAAGTATGGTAAAAAAAACCAATAAATTTAGCGCAAATGCCAGTACAGTGAGTCATCCTTTTTGTTTCGTTACGCTGGGAAGAAGCTATTTAAAAAATATTATTATTTCCGATTCTCTAGATAGAGACAGAAAAACGAGAAAATTGAAGAAAGAAAACCAGTTTTGTTGAGTCGAGAACGCGCAACTGAAATTACGAAGAGAAAAGGAAAGGCGATAAAGGGGGTATTTTCGGCGTTTAAAAAGTTGGGTTTTAATATTAACACGATAGTAAAAAATACAGGTATTCATCGCAAACATCCACTACACGGGTACACGTGGTGACAAGTGATCAGACTGATGGTAATGTGTGAATGACTAACAAGTCATGTTAAGTATTTGAATTGGGCACATTTTGCACGACCTGCGCGAAGCACCCAGATTTGGCTTGTTTTTTTTAAATTAACATGGTATAATGTTTTTGAACGTTGTTAAAAAAGTTGTATATTTAAATAATATATTTACATTATCTGCACCACTTGTGACAGTTATGTTAAATAGTACGTAAACGTATTTAGGTAAACACGTATTAATCAGTAGTCAGTTCTTTTTTTGGAGGGAGGCGTGTAAGACGATATTTTTAGGGCTTTAACATTTTAGAGAAATATATTTTTTTGAGTATAGGTCGAGTTACACCAGTTTTGGAAAGTAACAATAGTAATTTTGGGGTAAAGTAGGCGTATATTAGGGTATCAGGCGTGCTATTTAATTTCATTGACGACCAATTAGCCAATAACGATTATACTAAAAGAGTTGTGACTCCAAAAATTAATTAGAACTAGTATGTTTTCGAGTTTAAAAGTAACCGAGGGGCAAAATAACAACACTGGTTTATAAAGATGGTCAATTTTTAAAACAGGTCCGTATTTTAATGCGGAAGGCGCGTATTTCTTGGAAAACGCTAACAAAGGACACGCTGAAGATTTTGTTATCGTCCTGGATACATTTTATATTCGGTGTTTGAAATATGCGTTGTATAATACAATGTAAATCACGATGCATGATTAAAAATACAATAAAAAAATATACAAAAATGGTATACAATTTTGGATCTAAAAATTTAATTTTTGTTTAGATTTTTTTGTGGGGTACAATATTATCGCGTAGGTTGAAACGCGTAATTCGTATTGACCCAAATAAAGTTTCCAAAGTGTTTAAAAAATGGAAATAAATTGGAATACGGTGCCGATGGGCGTCATTTAACCTTAGTAAGCGATCAATCTGCGGGGAAAGTTTCCAAACTAGTAGGCGACGTGGAAAGTAACCTTGTACCTAAATTTGAAACCTAGTATAAATACGCCGAGTTTGTTACTCCATACTCGAAGGAGTATATAGTAACAATTGCGGTACAAGCTTGGTTAACCAAACGACGATGAACGCGTGGAAAGGCTTATCGCGGATTTCATGATCGCCAAAAGGTTAAATGAATTTAAATCTGATCGGCACTGGACCACGGAAAATTATTGAGAAGGGACCATTTGAGGGTTGATTGAGGTGGACCAAAATGCGCACTTGAATACGGCAGGCATTATTTAGTTTATTTTTCCCGCGCTTCATTTTTGAAGTTTAGCATTAATTCGCGAGGGAGTTAAAATTTAAATTATCCCACCGCGGGTAATATAGGCCACAAGACAAAATTAAAAACATTTCATATTAATTAAGTTTTCGCGAAACTTATATTTTAGTTTCTCAGAACCAGGTGATTGAGAAAAAAGGGAATTTTCGCACGCTGGATATATCTCCACGATCTCACTGGGTCGTAGACTCATATGAGTTGGCGATATATGTTATGTCGCGGGAAGGGAAGAAAAGTGAAATAGGATAGCTAATTTGACTTCATAACATATATCAAGCATTTTTCAAAAATATATTAATATTTTTTTTCGATTATTAAAAACAATAATCCCCTTTTAGTTTTTGTAGGTGAGTACTTGGTGCGAACTGTGTGCGAAACATGCAACCAATAGTAAAATTGTTGTTGCACAATGAGATTGCGGAAACAAGAACGAACATTTTATTGGATACGGGTTCGAGCGTATCTTTGATAAGCGAGAATCATCCATTTCTAGAGCGCCAAAAATTAGAGAAATTAGAAAAGCGAATAAGTTTACAAGGAGCATTTTCGCAAAAAAAGTTTTTTTGCGCATTCTTTTGTTGATGCAAGTGTTTCATGGGAAATAAACGGTCACCGAGTGTACATTGGGCAGATAAAATTAAACGTTATTAATGGCACGCCCAATTTTTCATGTTTAATGGGTCATCCAGATATTGTGCGTTTTAAAATTTCAGTAGGACCTGATATCAAGTTGAGAGTTGAAAATAACATCCATATTTTGAAAAACAGCTCATTTTCAAAAATTTACGATTTAGGCGTTAACCCGATAGGGGAAACACGTACAATATTTTGCGACTACCCTTTCGACCAAAATAAACATTATGCCATCCAGAGCCAAGCCGATGCATACTTTGCGTTGGAAGGTACTATCGCGTTTGTTCCTGCGGCTACGAAAATAGATTATACTGAACCAAATTTTGAAGTGATTCAATTTTCTAGGCAAGCGGAAACAACAAACGCGGTAGTACACTCTTGTCAAAGTATGCAGCGAGTTGTATCGGATGAGCGCCCAACTTTACCTGAATTAGATGTAACACAATGTACAATAGGCGACAGTTTATCCATGGTTCAGCGAAAAAAGGTTGAAAACCTTTTACTAGAATACACGGACGTTTTTAGCAAAGCGAGCTATGATATTGGCGACGTTGGCGGAATAGAGTACGAAGTAGAAGTGACTTCAAACGTTCCTCAGCAGTGCAAGTCTTTTCCTATGAAGGCGGCAGCGAAAACTGTAGTGCACGAGGAAATTTTGAAGTTACTGAAAGCGGGTGTCCTCGAAGAGGACAGAACTATCAGCGTAATTACGAGTACATTCATTCCGATAACCAAGCCAGATGGGACGATTCGCCTTGTTTCTGATTTTAGAAGCGTAAATAATGTCATAGTTTCTTCAAATTTTGACATTCCACAAATCGAAGACATTATGCGTAAAATGGCAAACAGCGGCAAAAATATTCCAGCGCATAGCCACTATGCTACTTTTTAAAGGTATAGATGACGACCAATGGACTTTGTACATAGATGACAATGCGCTTTTTGGGAATAATTTTGACACGATGCTGAGTAATTTACACACGGTCCTAGAAAATCACCGTAAAAGTGGTTTCAAATTGAATTATAAGAAATGTTCATTTTTTGTTTCGAAAGTCACAATGTTTGGTTATCACATTGGCAGTGACGGAATAACGGCAGATCCGAAGAAAGCAGAAGCATTTGAAAAAATCGACTTACCAAAGACAAAAAAGGCCTTACAAAAAAGTTTAGGATGCTTAACATATTATAGGACTTTGATACCGATGTATTCACACTTTTCCGCACCTCTGTATGAGCGCCTAAGAAAGGATTTTAAGTTCGTCATCGACGACGCGTACACGACCCAATGGAAGAATTTGTTAGAACATTTTAAAAAACGCGTTCTATTATCTAGACCTGATTTCGAACAAAAATTCATTTTAGAAACTGATGCGTCATCTTTAGCGGTCGGAGGCGTCTTAAAACAAGTGGTCGATGAAAAACCTAAAATCATAGCGGTATATAGTTATAAATTAAAACCTACAGAGTGTGCATGGGAAACTTCTGCACGCGAACTATTAGGAATTTTTAAATGCATTACAAATTTTAGAGACTATCTTTTCGGTTCTAAATTCCTAATAAGAAGCGACAGTAAGGTAAATGTGATACTTCTAACGGCGAAATTAGCGCAAATTAGAATTGACGGTGGCGTAACATCACCTGCATATAGGTTTTTAACCTACTTATCAAAATTTTCATTTGACATAGAACATGTAAGCGGAACTAATAAAAGCTTTTTACTAACAGACTTGCTAAGTAGGCGTAATATGGACATGAATTCCAAAGTATTGCAGCTAGGCAAAAACATGCGGCTACCATTGTTATTTTTGAGAGATTTGGCAAATGGCCAATTAGATAGGTTAGGAAAATCTGAGCACGTAAATAGTATACAATTTGATGTAAAACCTAGTTCACAGCAAATTATTGAATGGATCAAAGTTTCTCAATTAAATAGTCGATATATAAAAAAGATGCGATCCACAACATCAAATGCAGTAGAAAATATAGACGGTATTTGGCACAAAAAGGGAAAAATCATAGTGCCACTTTTTTATGTAAACGAATTTTTAGACCAGATTCATAACCATGGCCAGGGAGCGGAACCACTGTTGCGAAGAATTGACAAATTGAATGTAACTTTCATTCAAAAATATAATAACATCGGCGAATTTTTGAAATCGTGCGATATGTGTAACCAAGTTCTTGGTTCGAGAACCAAAAAGTACACAGATAAAACCATCGCAATCCCGAGAGATGTAAATGAGAAATTATCTCTTGACATTATGAGATTTGGAAAAATAAGTGTGCTAGTATGCGTAGATGATTTTTCTCGTTTCATACGATACGAAATTTTGAAAAATGACACTGGAGAGTGTGTACGGGATGCAATGTTAAAATTTTTCATGCAATGGGGACCTCCGCGGGAAATTAAAACCGACAACGGTTCAACAATGATAGCAGCATGTGTTCAGGAACTCATAGAGATATTTAATATTGTACATTCAACAATTGCACCGGCTAATAGTCGAGGAAACTCTATAGCAGAGAACGCCATTGGACGAATTCAGACGGAACTCCGGGTTTTACAGCCTGAAAATAGTGGCGAAGATTTAGATACAGCGATATCTATAGGGGTTTTTCGTTTAAACATGCGTGTAAACAGACGCATTAGATTTTCGCCTTTTGAAATTGTTTTTAAACGCGACGTAGAATGGGTACGTCAAATACCAGCTTTTAGTCAAACCAGAGTAGAATCCCTAAATACAGGGATGAGAAAGGCATTTATAGCGTCCGAGAGTATGAGAAATGAAATCATACAAAACCAATTAATAGAGCTAGATAAATTAGAACTAGAATACAATAGTGGAAAAACCTTCTTCGCAAAAGGTGATTTGGTTAAAATTAGGCAAGTGCAAAAACCAGGCGAATTAAAAAAGAAATTTAGACCCTTTTCGAGCAAAAATTATAGAGTTTTAAGGGTTTTGCGCTTTGCCAATAGCCTATTGGTCGAACCGGTGGAAACGGCATCGGAGAGGTTGCGACCAAGACGTATGAGGGCTCATATGCGATTTTGCAAATTAGTAAGGCACAGGAAAGATAATACAGATGATGAAATTGTGCACCCTGAAGGGAATTCCGAAACACAAGGCGATTCCATACATGAAAACAGTACACACAAGGAGGAGATGAAGATGCTTTTTGAGCGACCAGGTCCCATTAGTGGTCACAAAAGCGGATATCATTTACGGCCACGTACATAATTAGTTCGAGAGTGTCACGGGTTTGTAACCACCAGGATAACTTATTTGTAGACAACATAAGTAAAGCCGTTTGAATTTTGTTGAAATAGGGCCCATTTTTTAACATATTTAAGGTTACAACCAAGTTTAGGTTTGAAACTAAACCACAAGTTTCTGTAAGCAGCCAGTCCAGAGCAATTTCACATAGTCAATTTTCGGTTTTAGCAGTCACGGCGCAAGTTCACGTATTTTGACAGCGCCAGGAATAATGTAGTACACTTTAGTTTCGCGAAATGGCAGCATTTGGTGGCGAAACGGAATTTTGGCGGGGGAAAACAGGGTTTTTGGTGACGCTAGACCACTAAATTATGTAGAAAATTGAGAGACTGTTGTAATTTGAGGGAAATGACAAAATAGTTTAGTAGTACATTGTTTTCGATGTTGGATAATCCTTTTTGCAAAATCGCGCAACTGTTGATCGCGTGCGTAATATGATTTGATCGCCCTAATCAGCGCATAAATATATAAGATCAGCGAGTTGGGGGAACAGAGGCGACAGTCCGCCATTTGACGTCGACTCTACTATGACGGATATATTGTTTTCATAGAAGGTATGTAACATAACAATATGAGAGTCATGGGTTTTAATAACCTATATAATCACACCACAGTTCCTAGTTTATAGTCTTAGAGTATGAACCGTTCATAGAAGATAAGAACCGCCAGGATGAAGACTTTTTATATTTAATATGGTGTGGATTGGCTTTGTGGTAGCCAGGGATATTGAGATTAACACGGAACTAGGAGTGGAGATAGCTCCCACTCAGGTGATACTAGTTTCCGGGGAGAAAACAGTAGTGTTAATACACAGGTTTGGATATGTTATTTTTTGAGGTGAATGGACGTTGAGAGGGATAAAGTGAAATAATATTTTTGTTTGGACAAAAGAAAAACAATAAAAATATTATTTTTGCATTTGAGCCACTAGCGGTCCCAGAAATTTGTACGTTGTCTAGAAGTACGCGGCTGTGTGGCGACGAACGTAAGATAGGTTGTTTTTAACCAGCCCAACCCACAAACTTGCGGAAGAAATTGCGTCAATATGTGATGCGGTTGGTCAGATAAATGTAGAACAGAGCCAAGAAAAAAATTAAGCTTAAAAGAACATATTGCGAGCTCAACGGGTAACCTAGGATAACATATGCATCAAATACAGGCGGATTGAATATATAATCACACATAACGAAGGTACGAGAGTACACTAGAGGGATGTGAGCGTATATATAAATCACAAACGGTGAATATGCGCCAGAAGATTGAATTTTGCACTTACATATTTTGCATATGCTAGCCTACCATTCTGGTGCAAAATAAATACAGATATATTTGCGACGTAACCAAATTATTTATTCTGTAGAGCCCAAGTTCACCCCACTTGTCCACTGTTGCAACCGTTTGTATTTTTGAATCTAAACAATTGTTTGGTTAACAAAATGGTTTACAAAAATCCGATATATATATATATACACATTATTTATACCACGGTTAAATTTCGAGTAAGGCAGCGTTACAAACATGCGGAAACTCAGGTTACGTGGAACCAAAATACGGCACGCAATTAGCATGCGATGCCGTAGTGTTAGCGATATTTGATCTTTAACACACTAGAAACGACATTTCTATCAATAATGACATATATTTAGAGCTTCATAGCCACAGAGCACACAACAGGGGCGTTTTCGAAGAACATTTAGCACACACGGCGTATATTGAAGGTGGTACATTTCTAGCTAGTTTGGTTGTCAGTTGATACTCGTACACGAAATAGCACACCAAAACAGTTCTAGCGACTACCCCTTCAAACAGCGTTAATGTGTAGATTTAGTTTGGCAGTAAGACTCTAATTTCCAGTTGGACACTAAAACCGAGAGTTCAGGGTTTTCTAGAAACTGGAAATTACAGTCACTGATACACTTGTACTAGTAGGAGTGCTTTTAAGTTTTTATGCGAAAGAAAAAAATGTGAAATTATAGTATTCAGGTTTCTAGTCGAGAGTAGTAGTTGTTGTAGCCAATATATATACATATAGCGCCAAAAACAGTATGGCAAGCGAGCGAGTAGAATCGGATGGTGAAAGCGATAGCAGCAGCATTATCACGGTGGTACATCGTGAAACTGAAGAAGGGCTAGCACCAAGCCTAGCGGAGATGAATGTGGCGGATTTTCCGTACCGGGACGTTCGGTTGCGAAACGTACCGGATCACTGCGATACCTGCACTTGTGATTTTCCGGTTCATTTTATGAACCAAATTTTCGATTTGGACGAAGCGTATGGCCCCGTAACATTTGTAAAAAACCGCGATACCGGCGTTGCTATGCTCGCGGTTAAAAAATCGAAAATCCAGCAAATACCGCAGCTGGAAAACATGGTGATAATGGGCAGGCGCGATTCACTCAATGCGGTGAAAATTACGTTCATAACGGACCGAAACATGGTCACACCCGCGGCATATGAAGCGTTGAAACGCGAAATTTTCAGGTGCACGCTGGAGTATGCAGGCCAGCGCACCTTCAACACGAAGGAAAAACTTATGGAGTGGGCAATACTCCACGAGACCGAACGCCTCTACATTATTGGGCTTCAACACACAAAGCGGCAACAAATGGCACAACGGCGACCATCTTCAGATTTATTTAAAAAAAAAACCACCTCTATTACTCATTTCTATCCCGCGCAGTAGTTTTTTTCCACGCGATTTTCGATGGCGAGGTTGATTGTTTTTTTTCGTTTTCTAAGCGGGGGAGGGTTGCACCCCTCAGAGTTAACCTCGCCTATAAATAGCGCGGAAAAGAGCCATAAAAGGAGTTAGACACTCGACGCGGTTCA
>SCLE01420901.1:0-10027 GCA_004367955.1 Bathochordaeus stygius | reverse complement strand
AATAACAATATTATAACATAACATGTCACTGTTGTTAATTACTCTAAATGTAAAATATGAAATTTACAAAAAAAAATTGATAAAAGATGATTTTTCGATGAAACGGAATTAAAAATAGTTTGGGTAACGTAGTTTTATAAAAATTAGGGATATTTAAAGGCAAAATTTTAAAACCCAAATTTCCAGCAAAACCTGTTGTGTTTCCGGTAAACTTTTTTTAAACGTTTTTAAAATTCGTAATTAATTTAATTTTGTTTTACAAATTACATGTAGTTCCCGGGAACCTTTGCGCCCCAAGCTGATAATTACGGCTAAATCCGGGGCGCCAAGGATACATCCCTACACAAATATTCCAATATGTTCTAATTTCTGGATACTCGTTTCACCGACTTACAAAATGTTGAACTTTATCAGGATCACGTGACCGGTCAATTTCTGTTTGGCTTACTTCGCTTAAACGACCATTGGTGGTGATTCATGATTTATTTGAAGATTCTGTTCTTGACCTTTCTTGGGACTCAACAGGTCAAATATTGATAGCCACTAGCTGGGACGGAACAATTGCAGTTGTTGAGTTTCGATTGGATGAAATTGGTGAACAAGTGAGTTATAAAAAAATGACCGAAATGCTCGAAAATCATTACGGATCCTCGCTACATGACATATCGGATATAGTTATTGAAAATCCTGTTATGATGAACTTTAAAGGCGAGGTTATGCATCAATTAATTTTGACAATGGTTTTGAAAGTCTAATAGGTTCTTTCCTTATATGCACGTACCAGTCCGACGCTAAATGCATATTTCTATTGAAATGGTGCAAGATCTTTTTATCCCTACATTAACTGAGGGGGTGGGCGGATCCCCTCTATAACTATGTGTTAATATTCAGCAACATGTAACCTCAAAAAGCTTCACAGTCTGTAATACCGGAGGAGGTTGTTCCTCGTGGCCCAAAAGAGCAAATTGTTTCTAAACGAAAGGATGGGAAAAAAAGAATTACTCCAGCTTTTATAGGAGGCATAACAGCATCAACACCGAAACCGTTTGGTACAAAGGAAAATACGTCTGCGCCAAACGAGGAACTTGAAAATGATCAAGAAGCAATGGAAGTTGATGAAAATGGAAAAGCAATCGAAAAAGTATCGTCACAGGTTTTCGACGATATGAATAAACTTCCCCTCGATTTTGAGGACATGGGCTGCCAAAATTTAAATGAGTTGAAAATTTGGCAAAAAATACTCAACCCATCTAAAGGTAAAAGTTTCTTCTCCACTCGAGGTACCAAGCAATGCTCCCATTAACTCATCGCCTGAAAAATCTGTTATATTTTTATCTGACAAAAATGTAGCCAACATATCCGACAAAAACCTCGAAGTCAATCTCGAAAATGCTACCGCAAAGCAACCCACAAAAGGTAACGAAAAGAAGGGTGAAAAGTCGACCGAAACAAAAGCCGACAATTTGGCCGAGGAAACGTTCGATAAATCTGCTGAAAAAACAGAAAAATTGCAGGTCAAAAAAATTGAGAAATTGGGCGAGAAAAAAATGGATAAAAAGAATGAAAAGTTGTTTGAGAAAAAAAATGACAAAATTGAGAAAAAGCCAAAAAGTGCTGAAGTTTTAGCTAAGCCAACCAATCAGGGAGATGCGCCGATACCGGTAGAAAAAAACAAGGTCGAGAAAATGGACGCTTCGGATGAAAAAGCAAAAAACAAAACGAAAGATAAACCCAAAGAAATTCAACTGGACTTTAATATTGATAAACAAGAAGGTAAATGAATTAGTACAGGTATTATGGGTTCTTTTTAGTGAAGGTTTTCAAAATCAAAATCAAACACTACTAGATCAATGATCAATGATACAGATTTATCTTTCCATAAAATATGGAAAATGGGTACACAAATATAAATATCCATATCCTTTAAGATATCGAAGTCTACCTTGCCTTTCATGCGTGTGTAGTAGTGTCGGCTAAGTATACTATAATAGCATTAGTGTAGTACTAGTTCACCAACAACCCATGCCTTGATCTTTCTATTACACTAGGTCGACACTACCACACACGCATGGACGGCAAGGTAGATTTCGATCTATTAAAGGATATATATAAAATTGAGTGTGTCAGTACAAATCTTGTTCAGTTTACGGTGTATGGTTTCGGGAATTCCTATCTCCTCCCACGCTTTTTATGGTAGAAAACTGAAAGTGGGCTTAAAAGACACCAAATTTGTTGATGAATGTTAGCTCCCAGGTTGTCGAGGCCTGTGATGCCATGGGTTGTCTTGGGTAATTGAAATTACCATCGCGTTTTATCGTTATTTAGAAGAAAATATTTGTACTTTTCTGTGTTTCCAGAGTAAATCAGGCATGCGCAATTCAAATTGTATGTCTATTTTCACCTACCGATTCTCCAAAGTGCTATAGGAAGGAACTTTATGGTATTTTCCTGAATACAGTATATTCTGACAAATAAGGTATAGAAAATTGTCTGCAAATTATATTTTCTAACTAAAGTGAGGTCGCTAAAAACGATTATGTTGTCTATTTTAGCTTATCTGTCTCCAAAGCCTTTCAGGAAGGAACCCACAGTGTAATTTGTTTATTTTTGACTTTGCAGGTTTCGTTGGTTCAAACTAAGGTAATTTTGGGTTGCTGAATGCAAACACTTTCGACGAAAAACAGCCTACCCCTTTTATTACACTGATTGAATTAAAAAAACGGCAATAAATATACGGATATATAAATTGTCTTTTTGGGTTGTTATATCTGCATCTCTAAATATACTAGGTGTCCATCTAAGTCCATCTTTGGTAAGAAACGCTATGATAGGTTCACCTAAGCAGTTATTAAAACGCTTATAACTCTTTCAAGTGATGAAATTAAAGAGAAGCAAATTAAATATGAAGTCTGACAAAAACATTGAATTTCCAAAAAATTTTCGGGCCGCCTCAAGCCGGCCCATTGCCCATCTCTGTTCCTGTAGGACTATCGAGACTACATATGACAAAAACCGATATCAAAATCGTTCTCAGCGAGGCAAGTTGCCTAGCCAGATAAATTTTTTAATGCATTTGAAATACAAGCTCGTGGGAGGTCCACTTCCGGTCAGCACATTAGTCCGATACATGATATATTGCTTTTTTAGTTTGACGCTACTAAGTCCCCCCCCCCGCCCGCGCCACCTTATCTATTCGCTAAAATGTCAACTAATTTGATGTTTGGCAATAGATACTACGATTTAAGTAATTATCGATTTTATACTATTTTTGAAAAATGTATTGAGACTGTGGCTGATGCTTATTTTCAAGAATATTCGGAGCAATAAATATTAGACATGTGTTCTAACACTTCCAAGAAAAAGCGAAACCAACCAGAAACAAAAATTGAAACTACCCTCTTTACAAGTAAAATACACATGTATCCCGAAAATTAGTAATTTAGAATTTTAGAAAAAAACGAAAAGAAAATAGATAAGAAAAGAAAACGGGACCGAAAAGAAGAAGTTATTATACAAGGTCCACCCCCGAAATCGGTTCCGAGTTCCGTAAAAACAAAACACACGACTGACACTTTGTCGCAAATTATGCATTCTGAGTCTGAATCGGAAGGAAGGGATTCCTTAAAAAAAATTGCGTTGGATGAACCGGCTGGATTACAGATAAATGAATGTTTAGGTTGGATTCGAAATATTTTTGTATTTCGGTTAACTTAGATTAAAGTGATATATATTGAAAAATATCGGAAATAGATATGATGATCCAGATGAATTTGGTGAGATGAAACCGTATAAAGATGACATTAAACATCTATTTCCCGACCTTAGCTTATATCTAGTTAAGACTGAGAGAGTGCGAAAATTCTCATTTGGTATCGCTGTTTTTTTTAAACCGCAATTTTGAAGTTATACATCCCGGCGTGGGCTTTAAACACGTGAAATTTTTTGCCTAATCTTTCTGTCAAATTTTTTCACAATATTTTCGAGCCAGTCACGTGATATATTACTTTTTGCTATATTATTTTTTTTTAAATACTATAACTTCAAAATTGCGATTTGTGGAAAAACAGTAATCTCAAATGGGACTTTTCGCACTATTTCAGTCTTAACTAGATATAGTAAGACGTGGTATGGAACAAGTAAAGGTGCAAGCTGGTAAAGGGTTTTCTATAAAGCAACTTTTTTCTCGCTTGCACTTTTCTCTGTTTCTTCACCGCGTCTCACAATGTCACCTTGGGTTGCAAAAGAGATATGATAGCACGATATATGTCAACATAATTAATAAACCTGTGCAGTAGGACACACTGTATTGGAAATAAGAGACAATTGAAATTAACCAATTAACTTAATGACGAATCTAGAAAGCTACACTAAAGACGGACAAAATATTGGTAAAAAATTTGCGTTCTTGGTCCTTACATATGAAGTCCGAATCAAATATCACCACCCTTACTCGTTATGTTGACAACTTAGTATTATGGGAAAGCTTTGACTATAGTACTTTTTAGAAAATGTTAGTTTTTGAAAATTCAATATTCAACCATTTTGGCAAAACATTTTCTGGTTGCAGATTTGCGTGGAACCTATGATTCATCGACCTGGAACTTGGTGCACCTATAACTTAGAACACGTAAAATGTAATCTAATATACAATATTACGCCAATATTACACTATCGATTTGGGAAATATTCTGCATTATATCTCTTAAGGATATGCGCTGACAACTATGGTATTCGGCGCATATCCATACATTAATGCGTGGACTTTTGGCATATAACGAAGACGTTATTGGCATACACCATGCTTCAATGTCTGGGTTATGCGCCGAATGCAATACTTGTCAGCGCATATCCTTAAGAGATATTAAATTGTACCGCTGTATGTGACTGATTTCCGAGCAGTTTACAGTAAAAAAGTACCGTATTTTTCATATTTTATCGAGAAGTTTTTCGGTCTGTCATCTGCTAAAAATATAACATAATTTTGTTTATGCTTGTGGATGACAATATTCTAAAATGGGTTCAGATTGTGTTCTTTGCTGTTTTAAGGTGTGCGATTTTTTTTCTTTTTATATATTTCTAAACCTGTATAGTCAAATATTTTATTAAGACGTGCTGTTTTGACTCTTACATTACAAAGATGCACCTCCATAAAAATATGTTGTATATCGCTCTTGAAGATGGCGAAATATCCTTTGTTAATTATATATCTGGTACTCGTTCGTATGCCAGCATATATAACGGTCAATTGGCTTACTTTGATGTCCACGAATCTGGAAAGATGATCTTGCTTAATACGCAGGGCGAATTAATTTTGCGTGACCTATATATGGACAAGGTCATAGTAAAATGTTCAATTATTCCTTTATTATCAAATACACGGTCATTCGAGAATGTTTGGTTTTCGACAAGTCGCGATGTTATATTTGTACAAATAAAAAACGGCGGAATTTATCTTTGGAATCAGGTATGGTACTTGTAATTAAAAAAGATTTGTTGTCATTGTAATTCGTAACTCCGTCACCATATAATTGTAATAAAAATGATTTGCTATTTCAAACATCTCGTCTATGGTGTCTCAATCAATTCCAAATTTTGTAGGAAAAACAAGTGTGGAACATTTATCGGAAACATTCATCCTTTGTTCACTCCATTCTTCCAGACGACGGAAATCTGCAGAGTTTCATAGATAACAATTTAGAAACTCACATCAATCATGAACCCAAAACACCTTCTACAAACAGTAAGTTGTTTACAATTTGTGTATATTACGTGGGTGGTTTGGAATTGTTGATGTATTTTGCATAACTTGCAAACAGTTGAATGAATAATTCGTCGTAACAATTTTCCGCAGCGTACCGAAATTGAAAACAATTTTTTTATTTCTACATTTCACTCGATACTTTAAACCTAAATGATGCGTTTAGGCCGGTAAAAACATTTAAGGTGACGGATTTATACCTCGAAAGGGGACGAGATTTACCCTATTGTAGAACGTGTTGATTATACCTTTTTCGAAAAAATATTGCTGAAAAATATATGCGGAATAATATGGTCACGTTTTGCAATATGGTAAATAGCCTTATCTTTTGAGGTATAATATCGTCACGTAGGTATCAAATTGTCCTTTAAAATCAGGCAACCGCCTTATCCATACAGTCTGATCTCATATTGAGCAACAACCACCGAGGGAGGTGGAAGATGGCACGTATGAATAGGGTTAAGGTGTTAAATTTAGTTTGTGAATTTATTTCTGCATATCTGGAAGAAAAAATTAATCTGGCAATTGAATTCAAGAACAGCAAATTGCACAAAAAGTTGCTTCTACAATATGTGCGGCACTTAGTTCAATTCAACCAAGAAAAGTGTTTAAGACAGGTTAATATTAAAAAATATATTGACAGATTCTTTAAGGTCAGCACCAATCACTTTATGAGGTGTAGGTGATACCTAATAGGCGCTTTGGAGTATTACCCAGTGATGAAGCTTATACATCGTATACCTGAGATTAATATGCAGTAGTAACGACTTTTGAACTGGACGTGTGGATAATTATGTTTTCGTATATTATTTAAGGTGTGTGACGACTTGCTTGGCCCTATACATGGCGGAGAAAGTGACTGGAAAAATAAAATATTGAATAATTCGAAGTCCAGCCTGCTAAATGATGTTCTGTTGATTCTGGCTTCCAACCTACGATTACAAAGATTATATTCCGAATATGAAGAAATGATCGAACTCAAAACCCAAATGGATTCTATGAGTTCCTAGTCTATATTAAATTAAAGTTCAATTTCACTGCCAGATAAGAATACTACGTTTTTGTATTCTAGAATGAAACGAGCACATGAGGAAAGTCAAAGTCTGGAAGGGCCGAACTCAAATAAAATGAATTCTCTCCCGACAACCACAGACTGCATTTTCACGTCGAATGGTAAACATCTAATTTCCTCCATTTGTGTTGGAAAAAGTTTGAAATATTTTTTTAATAAAAAACCCTTCTAAAACAGTTTAAAATGTTTAATAACTACCGTTGAACATGACACTTGGGATATAGAAAACGAATATTTGAATTATTTTGAAGATACACACGCTCAAACTGTCGTATGTGGCCCCGGTGGTTGTCATTCATTTCAAAAGAAGAAGAAGCGGTTTTGTAAAATGGAAGTAAAATCTGGCGCAAAATATTGCGGTGCTCACGTAAACGAGGATTCGCTAATTGCGCATGATAAAGTTACATGTCCACATTGCGGTTGTTTAATTCCTACTAAGCAAAAAACCAAACACGAAGCTAAATGTAATAAAGTAAAAGAAGCGAACAATATTCCGAAATATTATTCAAAGGCAATGATTTCAATATTTTAAAACATTTTGATGGTTTTTTAAGTCTAGTCGCGAGCTTCAAAATATGACAACGCCAAATATGTCGCATAATTTTGGTGTATGTCTCACTAAAACGTCTTTTGGTTGGTTTACCAAACGAATGACTTTTATTTATGACTTTTAGTTTCTATTCATTCCGCAAATCAGGTTCCAGATTTTCAGAGTCCGATCTTCTTAAATCTGGGACCTTAGCGCATTATCGTAGTACCATTAAACCATTATACACCATTTCAACGTATATTTAGAATTTAAATATTCAGGGGATGACTTTATACAGTCCAATTACGTAATTCCGTTAAAATATTTTAGATTAGACGAAATCTTTTATTGAAGTCTATAAACGAAGAAAATATCGAATGTGATACGGAAGTTAATTCTAAAAAATTACGCGACTTCAATCCGGAAAAAGTGCATGCTGTTCTCGACATGCTCACAAAAGTGCAAGACCCTATTAAGGATGAAATCGCAGAGGTTGAATTTTTGGGCATGTCGAAAACACTACAGGAGTTGAGGTAAACTTGTTCATATTTTTCCATATAGGTTATGTAGACGTTGCTTTTATATGTGGTTTTCGGAAGCAATTCATCATATAATATTCGGTTGGGTAGTTTTTAAAATGTAGTCCGGTTGATATATTCAGTCAGGGCACACGGTACGTTCAGAGTTTTTAGGTCCTATTCATGGCGAATGTTGTCAGCTAACTCCAAAATGCTCAAAAAGTACTAAAATGCTGCAAATTAGTCTTTAAAGCTTATTAAGTTTTAAATTATTCGTCCTCCCATCCTACAATATTATAGGTGTCGCCACAGACGTTTCGGAATGTGGTTTTCGGAAAGAATGTAGTTTTGCAGCACATCCATAATAAGTTTCTGCAAACCTCATTGGGGTGGATTCAAAATTATCGCTTCAAAATAAGAAACATTCTCTTTTCTATTTATGAAATTAAGATCTCAAAAGGCAACGAAAGCCTTACGTCACGCATTACAGCAATCCTTAATTCTCGAAAAAATGAAGCGTGCTCATATACTGAAAGATAAAATGTGTTACATTGAACTTGGAGCTGGTAAGGGTGGTCTGACCGAGCGAATAAGTCAGCAAGAGTGTAATGGGCTGGAATTTGTTATTGTTGATCGAGCTACAAGTCGTGTAAAAAAGGAGCGAAGAATTGATGGGGTCAAGTTCGAACGAGTCAAGATTGACATTTCAGACTTTGATATTAATATGTTGGAAACCAAAATACCTCACATCGGCGTTGCAAAACATTTATGTGGTAGGCCAGTAGTTTTGATATACATATTCATAACTCGTGCTCAGTTAACTTTAGTGTAGGTTAAATAGAATTATTTTGTGTGGTGCCAGTGGGTAGCTTCATTTCTCGGAAAAATAACCCCATTTAATTGACCCTCATTTATAAAACAATATAAACTGGTATATTGCGATTGACATATTAATATTTTTATATATGAGGCAAGCATATTGCAAGAATGAATGTTTGTAAATTTTGTGGTTTCAAGCCATAATGACCAAGGATATTTCAAAACTGCGATTAAGCGCCACAGATTTATCAATAAAAGGAATTGAGCGATCAAACAACCTTGCAGGAATTGTGATTGCGACGTGCTGCCATCACAAATGTGACTGGCGAAATTTTCAGTCCAGAAATTTTTTGGAGGATTTCAACTCAGCTGAAACCTTTCGTATATTAACCTTGTTATCGTCGTGGAACACTTGTGGGTTTGAAAATAGTAGTGAGGAAGTAAAGTCGTATGGAATGGAGAATTGGGAAAAGGAAATAATTGGTTCCAAGGCTAAATGTGTTATTGACAAAGGCATTCAGTAATATCATTACTTAATAATGGTGCGGTAAAAATTCTCTACAGAGTTTCTGGGTCAACTCTGATTTCTAGGAAACGACTGGAAAAATGCTCTAAGTGTGTTTTTCTAAATAATGATATGAAAGCGCGATGCTCCTACCTGGCAAGCAATTTTCCTGGTCATGTGGTATCTTTTACGCAATATTGTTCTATAAAAACTTCACCAGAATGTCGCTTAATTCTTATGTCGAAACTTGTATATCCATAATATTTAATCTGACCCCATAAATGCTTTGACTACGCTTTTTCATTACGTTTTGGCAAATAAATCCAATTTTAGGCTTACCATTTAAGTTATATGATGTTAAGCGACAGTCTGTAAATTTGGTGCCAATTGGTCAACATGAGATGAGTCGCAACACTCTGGCGACCTACGGTGGCAATTAAACACAGCGAACTATAACTTGGCATACTGTACAGTTAGATAAATGAACTTAAGGGTGTGATGGTCGAAAAAAAAAACTTTATTTTGTGTATAACACTTTTCTGATAATATTTCCATATTTTGGTACATTTTTGTTAATCGTAGAATATTTGATTATGATTTTGTAGACGACTTTAACGTAATCTGGCTGAGCTATTACGTTAGTTAATTAACGGTGATTTACTAAGATAGTCAAGTATAAAATAATTTATGCGAGGTAGGGCGACCGTGACTAATGCAAAAACTATTATTTTCTGGGGTGTTAACTACACTATGGCCCCTGTCTATATGATGAACATAGCATTAACCCTATTTCTACCGGGCGATTAATCGAGCTTGAAATACTGAG
>SCLE01420787.1:0-10030 GCA_004367955.1 Bathochordaeus stygius | reverse complement strand
ACGCTGAGCAATGGCAATCAACCCGAAACAACGAGCGTATATAAACACAGAAAGCCGGAACTCTTGAGTCATTATTATTATTATCTTTACTAAAAATGTACATTTTTGTATTAGTGTATTTGTGTATTTGTGTTTTAGTTGGAGTTGTGTTTTAGTTGGGCCACGGGACACACTCTTTTTAAAAAATACTTTTATTACTTTTTACATATTTATGCTGCCTATTCTGCCCTAGAGAAATTTATAGAGAAGCATCCAAGGTGCACCCTGGGCTTA
This sequence comes from Bathochordaeus stygius, assembly GCA_004367955.1. Lineage (NCBI taxonomy): Eukaryota > Metazoa > Chordata > Appendicularia > Copelata > Oikopleuridae > Bathochordaeus > Bathochordaeus stygius. Next base: position 9,757 of record SCLE01420787.1, on the reverse strand, counting down.
ACAGTAAAAGTAGCAACTTTGTAGCAAGTAATACAGTTTTGTCTCTGTATATAAAACACAACTCCAACTAACCATAACATATAACATGACAGGTAATAGCTACATGCTTGAATGCAGTTGAGGACTGTATCTGCGGAATGCAGTTGAGGACTGTATCTACGGAATGACTGTGTGAAGTTCTGCTGATCAGTGATGCATGCAGTTGGATGCGTGGCGGCTGTGAAGTTGGATCTGAATGTGGCCTGGAGCTACAACGGCCAAACTACTAGCAACTGGAAATCTACTTTACCACGCATTTTTAGTAAAACTAAGAACCGGAACCGGAGGAGCTCACTACCTATTATTCCACTTAAAATAAATTCACTTAAAATAAATCATACTATTCACTACGCCCAAAATAAATGACTATCTACTCCATGCTATATAGCAATTGTATCTTATGCAAACTAAGTATTGAGGATCGCGCAACCCAAATAGTCAAGACTTCAAATCTTACGCGAATTTTCCTGCGGGGTATTCGTCCATGGGTCATCCCTAAGTCATCACTGAATCTTTGACCAAACTGTTGGAATGTTCATCCTTTGCACAACTAAAATGTTCACCCTAATATGTTCACCCTTTTGCACAACTAAAAGATATAATGTTCATCCCCTTCTTGTACAATAAAAGTCGTCCTATGTTGTGCCACACCATAGTCACAATTAGTCATCCATCGTCTACCAAAGCAATCTTACCAACATAATTGCCCAACAATTGCTTACTCAATCAAGTCTTCCAAAAGTATTTTGATAAAACAAGTAGGTAAAAAGAGAAACTACTGTGGTGCAACCAAATACTCAATCTATACTTCTGCCTTAACTCTGATAACAACTCTATCTACATAACTCACTACACCACGTTCAGAGACCCCACGCCGTGCCCCAATGATTCGCGTTTTATTACTAGGTACCGCACACCTTTCACACAGCTGCCCCAGGCGGGCACCCTATGGCGTCATGTATGAACATCTTAAAACACTGTAAATTTCAGCATTCGTTATCCAATAAAATAAAATGAGTTATCGTGGGCGTTCTCGTGACGGTCGTTCTCGCGACAGTAGAAGCAAGTATGATCGGTACGAACGCAACGAGCGTAATGAGTATAGCAATGACCACTCGACTACACGGCCAAAAGAAACGTCGCAGAGCTCACGTAAATATGACAGACAGCGAAGCGACCACAGCCGCAGCAGACAACGCTTCAGATCGCGCTCTCCCAGCAGGGGTCATTATGAAAACTATCCCAGTAGAAACGACAGGGATTCCAGGGACTCACAGCACCCTCATGAACAGGAAACACGAAACTTTGAAAGGGACCCTCATGACCGACATCCTCGCTTTGTTCATCAAGGTCGCCCCACAATAGTTCACAATGCACCGCGGCATAATAATCCCCGTCTCCACAATTCTCCACATTATGAAGATAACGCAAGACAAGAAAGCAGAGGCTACGAACCAACAAGAGCAGATGCACAAAGGAACGGGAATTGTCATAATCCCGATGTCATCACTAATAGGCAACACATCGCTCCTAAAAATCATAATGCCATCCATTGTAAATAGAAGGTTGTCATCAAGAAATCCTTTAACTCTAATGTCATCGAGAAATCCTCTAACTCTAATGTCATCCTAAGCAAACCCTACACCAATAACGCTACCGGCAAAATGACAGACCCATGTGTAATCCCAACAGTTACTCCAAAGGGATGTGACGTGGCTACCACTGAATACTTAGGATCGCGGAATCTGTCTAACTGTTCCACTAATAAATCTTACGTCACTCCGTCAGCTAATACACCCCATACCAGCTCATCTAATACCTTAAAAGGCAATAAAATAACCTCACCTAACTCCATCATGGCTTACCTCAATAATCTCAACAATACAGAAACTACTCTATCGGCTAAGCAAATTATACCCGACAAGCAAACAACAGTAGCCACGAAATGCAATCGCTTTCACCTATCAACTGTGAACAAGGTCACAACTCTGTCATCCCCAGACACACAAAATTTTCGCATAGAGACCATACCCATCCATAACGCAAAAGCAATCACAATTAATAGCCATAATCCAACTAAACGTCGTATGAATGCAATTGAGGAAATGTGCAAATATAATCCGTTTGATCTCAAAATTAGACAAAATTGCACCATCCAGTGCACAAAAAATGCGTCTCCTGCGACCACACCTTCGAATACCACTACCTCACCTTGTACTACCAAGAGTGCATCCTGTACAACTAGAATGTACAATGACAATACCCTACTCAGACCAAGATCTAACTCCACACGCAATACTGACGAAAGGAATATAATCAAGTACCAGCCAATATTCAACTGGTTCGACGATCCCCGCGGGGCAATTCCACTCATACGGCTAAGCAAGATTCCAGAAGTTGTAATGGCAACTCCTAAAGGCAATGCCAGCAGCTATTCAAAAGCTGAATTCATGAAACCAGACATGGAACCTATGATCGATAGCTTCTCGACACTCGAGGATATACTATATATTCAACTGAAACCAATTGTGCTAGGACGCCTCATATCATCTCTCGAGAAATGTCATATTCGACCAAATGCAGTGTTATTCAATGATCTACCGGACAATAAAAGTATCAAACCTACAACACGGATATTCAGTATCAAACTGTCATATGTATCTGATGCCTTGGCCTTTGCCAAATTCTCCCATAGTCGTATCGCCATCAAGACTCATAAATCTATAACATCGCTTTTACCCTTCATGAATGAAGCATGGAGCGTCGATGGCATGGGCAAATGGGTCCTTGCGTTACCAGAGTGTAATGAATTTTGCAATATATATAATCAAGCTAGAATATTATACAAGGAGGGTGGCACTGACTCCTTCAATCTGCAAGCTGAAAGAGATCGCATTATCGCACTCCATCATGGCACCTACAATGATGCCAACAACACCTCTGAAATTGGGCGCATTCCTTTTGGATACCGATTCGACTTCGAAGACACCAGTGGTTGTGTCTTCTTTCAGGCATGCAAATGGCGCAGAGTTAACATGCAATTCGATTCATTTGCATTTCAAAAAGAAATTTCCAGGGTCAATGAACGCACAAAACGAGCTGTCTTATCTAGGAAAGGTAAAATCTTCCAACGACAAAGCCATAGCCCGAAATACGAAGCCCTATCCGATCTGCCATGCATGACCGAGATATATCGCGAATACAATGACCTTGCATTCAGCTTCGATAATGACCAGCGGTGCCTATGCCGCTCCATAGTAGCTAGATACGACTCTCTGGCAAAACACATGCGACTGAATGATGCAGAAATCATTCAAGAAGATAAAGGCGGAATCGCGCTCAACAGAAACGCTATCCCATTCGCTAACCACAACCCTACTGGTAACCAGACATTCAATGGTCCTACTAGTAACCAGACATTCCATAGTCAAAATTCTGACATTAAACAGGAAATTGAATCCATACGTCGTCGTCTCACCGCGGCGGACAGTAAACTTACTTCACACATAATCTACTCTACCGGTGAAGCAGTTAAGATTAATAGTAGAATTGATGGCAACGCTGGTACCATCAATAGTTGCAAATCCCAATATAACAACCTGTGTAACAACGTCATAGCGACCTCCACCAAAAATGATGTTGCGTGGACACAAGCTATACAGGAAATCAAATCAATGGACCTGAGAATTCAGCTCCAGGATCAAGGGATTAATCAAATGAGTGAAAAAAGCAGTATTCTTTCTAATCAAATCAGGGCGGTCGTTGCATGTAGCAACCAACCGGAAAACAGCGGCCTTAAAAAGGACGTCAGCGATATTATGGAAGTAACTGCGGGATGTGATACTTCAACTATGTGCCACAATTTACAAAAACAAATGAATGACCACGCAGTAGCTGCTGCGGAATGGTTCAATCAACGCAAGGCAATCCTCAATGCTGATAACAACATGAAAGCGCTGTTTGCTAACTCAGAAAATGTCTTCCATTCAAATTTTAGCAATTATGTTCGAAATGGCACAGGAAAAGGGACATCTATAGTCATCCACGCTAACCATAATATCTGGCATCATAAGAAATCTGATATATATTTCCATCAGAATAACTTAGTACCATACTCGACAATTTATATTTATTACAGTTTCATAAACAAATCGCTCCATAACAATGCCATACCAAAAATAGATCGCTCAATCGGTTACAGCAAACCTAAAAATAAATTTCCCACTACAGACATGATTAATTCCAACAATGAACGGGGGCTCAACTTCAATGAGGAAGTCAGTGATGAGCACCCTTCCAATTTTGCAGCAAAGATAGTTAATGATGCGCAAGCTGAGCTCTACGCTACAGGAGGTCCAAACAGGCAGGAAACCACCCATGTGAACTCACTTAAACACTATGCCAAAGCAGGTACCAACATTGATCCTATACAATATAAAAACATTATTACTGATATATCACTTAAACCATGTTACGTTTCAGCTAATCATAATGTGGACAATGCGCCCAAAATTATTGACTTGGACAATGCCCCCAAAAATACTGATGTTCCCTCAAATAATGGCGATGTTAATACCAATGTAGACGAACAGGCAAATAGTCATAAAAGAGATAGAGATACGGATGAAGAGATGGACGATGACCATATTGAGAACGATGAAATCAATAAAAAACAGAAGGAAACGGCTAAATTGTGTAACCTAGATTATATGCAAAAAGGCGTACCAGCTTTAGACAATTTAATTAAGATACACCATCGTAATAGTACTCCAATGTCGGCCGCCATAGTGCGTGACATTACACATCTTAGTCCCACGACGCAAGGGGAATTATCTCCTGTAAGCAAACTGAATCTTGACAAACAGTCCAAAATACACGCGCCGGATGATAAAATGGCGAGCTCTGCGGGTCGCGCCACGAAACAGCCGGGCAAATCCCGGCTCCATGATATAGTTGTTAATCTAAAAAATGACAAAAATACATCAATAGTTAATAGTGAATCGGATGTAATCGCTCAAAATGAATGTACCACGCTCGACATAACTTCCATCGATCTCGGCAAAGATCAGAAAATCGCACTACTCTATAAAAGAGCAGCAAAAATACGGTGGCCCAGAGTTTCTCAAAACAAACTAGTCCATATACGTTCCAAAAGTGAGAAACTTGAATATCAGTTTCTGTGTTTTGTGGTACCGGAACTCACCATATTAGCGGTCAAAAAATTTTTAGCTAACATCAAAAAATCGAACCCAAAACTTAATCAAAAAGATGAAACGGTCTTTGACTCTACTCATGTCTCAATCAATGAAGTTTCTGAATTACTCATTAATCTCGAAAAAGTTGGACCTGCTATTACCGACTTTAACAACTTTGCTGAAATCCTGGAGGCAAATAATGCCAAAGAACTCAATCGTATCATATTACCCCCGATAACTAGTAACATGCTAACCGTAATAACAAAAATACTAGAGGCCAATAACGTAAGAATTCCAAATTTCTCGAGTAGTGCGGAAATTTATTTGCTTATGAAGGAAGTCATGGCAATGAATATCCAAATTGAGCCGTTAAACACACAACGGGCTAATAAGGACGGAGTTAATGACCAAATCATTGCCATTACCAAAAGCATCGCGTCAAATGAAGGGTTCCATTGTAATATGAGCATGCCCCTCCTCGAGGATTTACCCCCTGCGGGGGCTTTGCCCTCGGCGGAAACTAAACATGGCAAAAGTGATAACTCACCATTACCTAGCTTGTCATCATCTACTGTAAGTAGCAGTAAAATTGAACCGTTACTAAGACCGCAGGTGAAACACAAACATGCGAAAATGCCAGTAATGCAGAAAGAAACGAGAATGACGGAGATCCCAAGGTCGAAACCACAGACAAACCAGAACACAACAGTTGATTTATCGATATCTGAATTAGACCGTAACGTAAGTGAAACCCCTCTGAATACACCAGAATTAGACATGAATGTAAGTGAAAGCTCTCAGAATATGTCTACTAACAATGATAATATCGCGCCCGAAAGGGACTATATAATACCGCCCAAAAACTCGAATTTTCTCACAAATAGGCGTAAAGACTTTTTGGACTGCATTACAATAGGCAACAATATTCAGGCGGGTCTTGACGCACAACAATTAGAAGAACGTGACCGTCTAAACAAAGAAAAATACATGAATGTCAAAAACAATAAGTTAAACAAAAATAGCATCGCTAATTTGCTCGTCATTTCGGTTAACTTAAACAAGCCACGGCATCAGTTACCGACCTTACTTGACAATTTCATGCATGCGCATGTTATATGCTTACAAGAGCTTAACATCAACCCAGAACTCCTTACAAAAAAGCTTATCTTGCCGAAAAACTTTGATGCTTACACGCATGAAACCATATTTATTCATGATAGGCCCACTATTCTAGCTGCAATTCTAGTAAGGAATGACTGTGATTTAATCGTCAAAAAACACTATTGCAAAGCGCCATTTATTAGTATCTCGATAAAACACTCGGGCAATATGAATTACGAACCCACCAATATAGCAACGTTCTACAGGTCACATTATGACTCCCCCAAGACTAGAGCACTTGGAATTCACAACATAAATCAATCGCATGAATTTTACTTTGCCCACCTGAAAAAAATTACTGAATTACAGACCAAAGTTCCCTCCATATTATGTGGTGACATCAATGTAGAGTACAAAAAACCTCGTCCCCAAGATAACTCAGAGTTCTGTAGGAAACTTAGAAGCCTATTCTATGCATACAGTGACCATAAATTCGCCAGCACCAATAAGCCAAACAAAAAATCCAAGAGCAATGACGTTAAAACGTCAAATATCGACATCTTTTTGATCAAAAACTTCGCGGTGAAATACACTAGGGATATATATGACGGCTCATGTTTTTGTAACAATGATGGTCACGCAATTCTTACTGCTGATTTTAAAATTGATATAGTTCAGAATAACACGTTCATCAATATCACGTCACATAAAAAATGCACGCCAGAAGAAATTCATGATGCCGGTGTAGCGGCTCTGGCCAAAGCAGAACCCGAGTTGAATCGCTTAATGAAAGATGCTGAAAAAGAGGTCCTTAAATGCAAACAAGAAGAATGGAAAAATAAATTTCCACTTAATACAGTTCCCTTTTCAAAATTACTTAATGAAACTCTTGAATCGGCAATGGCTGAGATTATGCCCTCTACCACCTTATCTGTTAGTAAAAAACATATAAACACTTATCTTTCCAATGAAACACGTGAAGTCTCTATAGCAGTTAAAAATCTTAAAGATATTTTCAGTAAATCTGTTTGTGTCACTGATCAACAAAGAAACGATTTCAAAATTCTCAAAAAACGACTCAAGAAAATGTCGCAACAGGATCGACGTTATTTTCAGAGTAAGAAATTTACATTTGAAGAACTCGGCCCAAATGATATATTCAAAATCAACCGTGAATTTAACCCAAAGGATAAGGTGGAGGCCACTCGTAGGGGTAACTTCACGGCAAATGAGTACAAAGACTACTTCATTAAACTACAAAATCTATCGGCACCCCCAGCAGGGAAATATGACAATAAAGACTACTGGGAGGAATTAAAAAAGGAGGACAAATTTTCGGATGATAAACTTTACCTAGCTTTCGAAGGCAAATCTAAAGCTACTTCGCTCTATAAACTTATTCGGAGTCTTAAACATAAAACAAAAGGTCTCAATTCTTTACTAAATAGGGAGACCCTCAGTAGCTGGCCCCGCTCCACCCTCTTTTACATTCAAAAAATGATTGAATTCGATGTCAAACTTGGAGCCTTCCCGGAATACGATCGAACAAGTAAACTTGTGGTCATTCCCAAGCTTAATGCAAAGAACCAAAAATCTATTGAGGCAAACAGGGTGCTTGCTGTTTCCAGAGCAACAGCGGTACTAAGGGGCAAACATCTTAGTTCTAACTTCCAGACTTTTGCACACGAAATGAAACTAATACCTCCCACACAGCACGGGTTTCGAGCTAATCATTCATGCTCAACGGCAATCATTGATATGCTAAACAATATAACTTCGAAACCGGGCTGTATGGTCACTATTCTTATATTCGTTGACTGTACAAATGCCTTTGGAACCATCCCACATGCATTGATTAAAAAGAGACTAAAGAAAATCCTATCACACAATCTATATCTTTATTTTGAGTCATGGCTTGACAATCGGGAAGGAGTTGTAATTGAAAAAGGTGAAACTAGTGAACCTTTTAAGCTGCCAGCTAACGGAGTTCCTCAAGGTGGCTCCCTATCCCCCCTCTTATTCGCCCTCATGATAGCTGGTGTTGAATCTATAATTTCGGACGAGTTCAAGGAACATGATAAAATATTCTCTTTTGCAGATGACCTGGTTGCTGTAATAAGCCGTAACACCATTACTGAAGCAAGAGCCGCGGCAGAACTAATGCTAAAGGAGCTAGTCGAATGGACGGAAAAACGAGGGATCTTTGTATCCTATCCAAAGACATCATTTGTCATATTAGGTAAGAAAACTGCACCAGACCTTGTTCTTGAAAATGGGATACATATCGTTCATAAATTCAGCAATAAACACTTGGGCATAAGGTTTAACGGTAATTTAGATTTCACTAACCAAATTAACTTTATTAAAAATAGAATATACGAGTATCGAGCCAAAATTAGTAACATAAAATATGCTGGAGACAGCAAGGACCTACTCAAACTGGCCAGAGCCCTAATATATGGTAATATTAACTACTGTTTTGAACTTATTCCGATTCTGGATGACTCAAACTACAACAAAATTTCGAAGCAAATAACGCAAATAGTAACCGACATACTTGACATTAATAACTCTGACCCAGCGAAGGCGATCTCATACGATAATATTTTTAATGCAGTTAATTGGCCGGACCCTAAAAATCTACACGAGAGGGCAATCTTACTTTTTATGAATAAAATAATTACCAATAATGAGCCTGAGTCGATCAAGGAGGCAATCACTAATAGTCTGTTCTTTCAAGGCAGTCAGCGGAAATACCTAACATACCACAATGATCCTAGATATTCGTTGGATGCCCCCATAATTAGAGCCCCTAGACATAAGCCAGTAAATCTGAGACTCTTTCCGTACAATGGTACCAAAAGCTTCAACAAGCTACCCTATAACATTAGACATCTAGTATTTAAAAAAGATTTTAATCAAAGAGTTAGGCATCATTACAGCAACATATGTCCCCACAGAGCAGGTAAAAAAGAGTGTAAAAAATGTCTAATAACTGAAATCAATCTTAAAATAAAAATTAAACTTAATGAAATCGAAATTCACAATGACAACTTTACACCGCTGTCATACATTCGTGTATTTCACGGGGTGGAAAAGCTATCAGAATTAAATAACATATTGAGCAATATTTGTGCGAAAATTTTCCAAGATAGTAGAGCTGATACAACCACTAATAACAACATAGATAAAATCTTTGGGTATCATGAAGCTACCTTCTTAGTTCAAAAGTAAAGCATGGACAATTGCCATGTGATAAAGTTACGGCGAGAGCCAACCGCAACGGGTCAAAATTTCGCGTAAAAAATTATTTCTTAATAAAATAAAAAGCATATGAAACATAGGTAAAAATCAGCTATATAATGGTACAAAAATTGCTATAAAACGGTACAAAAATTGCACAGTATTACCTCAAAAATCGT
>SCLE01420671.1:0-10051 GCA_004367955.1 Bathochordaeus stygius | reverse complement strand
AACCTTTAAATAAAATTCCAAAAGATTGGAATAAGAAACTTTGAGTCGAGAATTTGGATAGAAGTTTTGGATCAGAAGTTTTGGATCAGAAGTTTTGGATCAGAAGTTCTGGATCGGAAGATTTGGATAGGAGTTTTGGATCAGAGGTTTTGGATCGATAATTAAGATGAGAAATTTCAAAAAAATTTTTCCAAAATTTGATGGGTCGGACATTTGGAGCTTCTGAGGCGAGAGTACTCGGAAATTAGAGTGACCATATGTGGAGCATATCCGCGAGGTTACCAGTGGGATACACCTTTTGGGTAGTACAGATATGTGTTTTGGGATATATATTTACGGAGTGACCAAGTATATTTGGGGCTAGTATTTTTATTTTTATTTAGGGGGAGATTTCAGGGAGAATTTCAGGGAAAATTTCAGGGATAATATGTTCTTAGAGATGTCCGTGCATGACGAATACCGATCTCCGATCGTAACTCTGAGCGATATATAAATATAAATATTTTAACTACGAATTCTGAGAGATATATAATTATCTAACTACGAACCTGCATTTAATCATTGATTGTGGTTTCGTGATTAAATTGATTCGCTCCTTGGTGATAGAAGCATGCTTCAGCCTGTTGGCATGAAGCCTACCCTGTATGGATCGGGCGGATTTTCCCTCGCTATCTTTGATCGGTTCGAAGGCAGACGAGCCTTCATCTTCCCCATTGAAGACTCTTCCGGCAAGAATACTAAACCTCGTATTTGAGATCTGGCCGTATTCGAGGGCGACGTCGACCTCAGCCTGGAGAGAATGCGACAACTCGGTAAGTCTCTTGAGCTCTCGTTCGGCTGCAGAATTGGCGTTTCGGATTTCAATTTTGGCCGCTTTTTGTTCAGCACTGAGTCTTTTCACATCTCTGATGTTGGTGGCCCCCATTGTTTCTACATCGAGAAGTCTAGACCCTTGATTCTCGACGATTGTTGATAAGTTCAGAACGCGTTTGTGCGTGGAAGACCCGTTGTCATACGCCACGTAGTTTAAACGGAGATCACGATTACTGACGACCGGTAGCTGGTCTGGACTGAGGTTTAAGAAACGGAGGAGTACGCTGTAGCGGATCCGCCTGGATTCCTTGAGACATGCCTCCTCCGAATCAAATCTGAAGTATGATTTTTATTTTTAGTAATATTAGTAAAGGATAAAAAACAAAAAACACAAAATAGAAAAAATAGAAAATAGAAAAAATAAAATATTTATTTTGATTTTGATTTTTACTTTTTCTTAGAAAAATGTTGAAAAAGTGTTGAAGAACTGTTGAAAATATTGAGAATATGTTTATTCATGCTGACAAACTGTCCGTTTTTGAGTATGGTTTTAATAATGAGCAACTTCAGCCTCCCCTGAGGGCGAAATTCGCCGCGGAGCTCCAGCAGAGCCCCGGAACTCCTCAGCGGCCTCAAGCACAGACCCTAGGGTCTCCTTTTTCAAGCATTGCCAGGGCACAATTCAACAGACTTCAACATATATGGAGAGCTTTTACGGGGCATCATGGAGATTGACTACGGGTATTGGCTATGGAGACCGATTTTGGGGTTTCAATATTATCGCCAGGATTTCATAGAGTTACTTACTTGAAAGAGAATTCCGGGTTATCAAGATATATGTCTTGCATTAGGGGCATGTCAAGAACTGAGTCGTGTTTTCCATTGTTAGGTGGGATCACGAATTTCTTGCCTCGCCTGTTCATGATCGATTTATTTAATTTGTAATGCACGTAGAAAATCTGTTTCTGTTCATTGGTGGCATCGAAAATTTTGTTCCGTTTTAGCCATTTGGAGGCTTGAAATGAAATTGACGATGAGAGATCCTCGATGTCAAATCTGTATGTCTTGGGGAATTTTCCTAAAAAATGGTTTGAGAGGGCTGGAATCGTCATGTTGGTCGAATAAGAGGTCCAGGTAGCTCCGACCAGATTGTTTCAGAGAAAGCTACGAGAAAATTTCCGGAAACGTTCTGAAACAGTTCCGAAAGTCCCGAAATCGTTCTGGGCGAGTTATGAGGGAGTTCGGATGGGGTTTCGAAAAAGTTCCGACGAAATTCCGAAGTGGTTCCGAACAAGTTCCGAACAATTCCGAACAATTCCGAAGTGGTTCCGAACAAGTTCAGATAGATGACATGAAAATTCCGAAATAGTATTGAACGAATACAGATGGATGTTACGAGAGAGACGTCTAGGCGGCGTCCTATGACGCCTCGGATGGATGAGTTTACAAAGTTTAGGCGATCCGGCAGGTTAAAAATTAAGTCAAGAATTAAGGGGGTCTGGATACCGGTAATCGCACTCATTTCATTATTCTGAGGGTCAGACAGTCGTTTCTAAGTTGATCCTTGTGGTGGTTGATGGTGTTTGGCATTTTCATTCCTGATCAGTCCCGTCTACATTTTATGTATAATTTTCGGTATATGGAGCAGATAACTTCCGGTGGAGTTCTAACGAGTTGCCCACTGGTGCGGCAGTTTTTGCTGTACCAGTTATGAATTCCAACAAGATAAAAAGACAGAGAAAACAATCCAAACAATAATCCAGAAAAATAATCCAGAAAAGTAAACAGAACATAATCAAGAAAAAATAACAAAATATAATCCAGAAATATATAATCTTTTTTTAAAAACGTCCTTTTTTTTAAAAACGACCACTGGGGGTGATCCCCGGACTTGTGATACCGCGTTTTGTGAGAATCGACCATGTGTGTACTTACCAATTGCGGATTCCTGTAACGCTTCGTCATAAGATGAGATGTGGGCAGTAGCGAGCTCATTTCTGAGTTTTTCATTAAGGTCTCTGTTCTGCCCGCCAAATTTGAAGACATCAATGGCTCTGACATATTTGTCAGCAAATTCTTCGCATGTGGGCAGCCAGAGCGTCCACTTGCAGTCGGAATTTATCGACCAAGCCTCGTGGATGAAGGGGAGGAGTGCAATGGCCGTTTTGGGTGCACTTATTGCCATTTTATAGTGCATAAACCGAAAGACGGTCATTAAATTGACAATGTCAGTGAAGTGTACCTTGTTAAATACATATTGCATCGATAGGTCAGAACTCCTGCGCCCGTCAATTTTAATAGTGTCGGGGTGTAGGCCATTAGACTCAAAGAGGGCGATTATGCTGCCGAGCTGCGTTGGTTTGAATTCCACTGTAAACAGACTTTCCCTAAACTCCCGACCAGACGGACAGTCCCTCGGCGACATACTGATATAAAATTCATGTGGGTCGTCATTGTTGGAGACATGTACCATGGGTCGCTCAATAAGTTCGACACGAGCGGGTTCAACCACCCAGTCCTCAGCCCCGAACCAATTGAAAATTGGGGAGTAATTGTTGGGCTGGGGACTGGAGGAGCCTCTGGTGTAGGGGGTTGATCGACCCCTGTTGCTAGCGCGGGACCCGCGTGATTTGGTCCTATTGTGGTTAGCACGATTATTCAGAGCAAATCCCCGAGCGCCACGATTCGTATGATTAGGTGGTTCACCATTGTCCAGAATTCCACGGGTCGATCCCCCTCTCCAGTTGGGGCTGGCTCGACTACGGTTCGCATAGACGTGGTTTGATCCTAATATAACAGAGTTAGGTAATACGTTTATATGAGGATCGATATGCCGTATTTTTGAAGAAAAAACTGAGAGATTATACAAGACTGTGTTGCTATTCAATCTCGAGATTAATGACTCTATGGTTGTCCGCTGATATTCGAGGGAGGATTCGACGGAGTGAAGTCTGCAGCGCAGGACGGGTGAGATGGTTCAGAACTTTGTTTAGATTTTTTACGGTGGATACACACTTTTCTGGAATTTCATAGTTTTGGGTTTTTCTGTTTTTCCTTACTGTACTTCTATTTCGATATTATATCGTGTGTATTTGGATGCCCAACTTGATGCCCAACTTGAGCTACGGTACGAGATATCGGCGCGAGAGATACGGAACCGGTGAGAGATACGGAACAGGTACGAGATGCGGTGTGTGGCATCGAAAAATTAAACAAATGAAACAAAAAGTGAGACAAAAAAGAAACAAACAAGTCAACAGCCAACATACTCCAAAAGTTGGCATTTTATTTTATTTTTAGATACGGAACCGGTGAGAGATACGGAACAGGTACGAGATGCGGTGTGTGGCATCGAAAAATTAAACAAATGAAACAAAAACTGAAACAACAAATGAAACAAAAAGTCAACAGCCAACATACTCAAAAGTTGGCATTTTTATTTTTAGTTTTTAGTTTTTAGTTTTTAGTTTTTAGTTTTTTAGTTCTTAGTTTTTTGTTTTTTGTTTTTAGTTTTTAGTTTTTAGTTTTTAGTTTTTAGTTTTTAGTTTTTAGTTTTTATTTTTGTTTTTAGTAGAAGTCTGAGATCTTGGTACGAGATATCAGTATGAGATGCCTGTGTGAAATACGGGACGAGATGCGGTGTGCGGCCTCGACACAATTAACAGATGACACAAAAAAGTCAACACCAAAAGTCAACACAAAAAAGTCAACACCAAAAGTCAACAGCCAACACACTCCAAGAGTTGGCATTTTATTTTATTTTTTTAGTAGAAGTCTGACAATTAAGATGATGGCTAACCTTGAATGTTCGAATTGAAGTTTGAGATGCCCTGAGCGTACAAATAGTGATTAAGGTTGGAAGGGGCGGTGTATGGCATGCTGGGGCTGAGTTTGTGAGTTTGGGTGGGCTCAGAGTATACGTTGTAGTCTGAGTGCGCTGTGACCGCGCGAGTTGGACCTCGTTGATTATTGTATCCAGCGTAGCCAGGACCTTCGTGCCAGTTATAGGTTGCCCCATTCGATCCAGATCTGTTGGAGCCTCCCCGTGACAGGCCACGAGTTGTTAGTCGCGTGGCAGAGTTGTTAGAGCGGGGGTTCGGAACCGTGGGTCTATCATAAGCCGAGTAGTCTACGTATCTGGTCATTCCCTGATTTCCACTGAAAATATGATAATATTAGGTGGGAGCATCGGACCATGAGGGTGAGAGGTTATTATTTTCCTCTGTCTTATTTGAGAGGATTTTCCAAAAACGGAGTATTTTAGCGTATTGCTCAGAGAGTTTTAATAGTTAACGTTTTTCTAGATTTTTCATTAGGAGATTATTTTTGGTGCAAGAGCTCTTTTCCGGAAAGAAAGAGTTCCGACCATGTTTCGGAGACAAAAACTCCGACAGAATTCCGACATGATTCCGACATGATTCCGACAAGATTCCGACATGATTCCGACATGATTCCGACATGATTCCGACATGATTTCGACACAGTTCCGACAAAACTCCGACAAAAATCCGATATGGCTTAGACAAGAAATTTTGCGGATTGTGATGGCATCAGTTTGTATCCCTGCGCAGCTGGGATCACTGAACGGGACGGATCACTGCACGGGACGGATCATGGTGTTTTCGAGAATTCAGCTTTTTGAAGATCCTATGATTTCCGAAAAAATTCCGACGGGGAAAAAACCCGACACTGCGAAATATTGCGTAGCTCTTGTCCGTATCAGATCGGAAAGTAACTAGTAAAAAATAATATAATAACAACAAGAGACATGACTTGGAAGAAAAACAACTTTACGGGGACATTTTTATATTTTCAATATAGTTTGTGATGGAATCCGCTTGTTTTTCCTGTGTAATTCCGACAAGATCCAGAAAATAGTTCCGAAGAAATCACTCCGCAATCCTTTCGCCACAGGCAAGAATAACTAGTAAAAAATAGTAAAATAGCAAAGTATAGTAAAAAATGTATATGAAAAAATGTATATACAGCTACGAAAATAGTAAAAAATAGTAAGAAGTAGTAAAAAATAGAAAATAGAAAGTAGTAAAAAGTGTGAAGACAGTAAAATTAGAAAAAAGTGAAAAGGTACCCCCGATGCGAGTGGAGCTAGAGGGAACCTTAATGTAATGGGCACCCTCATACACCGACATTCGCCTTCATGAGTCCATCCTACCCTTATCAGAATAGTCCATCATACCCTTATCAATATACGCCTCGGCCGTAAGAGGCCGATAAGATGAGAGAGAGTGGCATAGAAAGCGTATTGATCAATGAGTTTGGTGGTTCTTTTTCTTTTTGGTTTTTGGTTCAGTGGGGACGAATGTGGTGAGGATGCACGTGATAGAGGGGTTTCTGAAAATCGTCCCCTATAGGCTTCGGGGGGGGGGGGTTTCCACTTATACAGGTCCGCTTGACTTATCTCTGTGAGTGCTGAGAGATTTGCGTGGAGGGAGATATATATGCGCATTTGGGTGGCGCACTCGCTTAATTAGTTGGATTTGATAAGTGTGTGATTTATATGGCACGCTGGTTAAATAAGATTTGCTAACGGCATTTTAACTTGCGCATCATTGACTTTGAATAATGATGGACCGTTCTGCAGGTGGGTGTGGTGGGTCGAAATTGCTACTTTTGGCTACTTTTTGGCACAGCTGTTTGTTTTTGGTGAGTTTTTAATGAGATTGCTTGTTTACCTGTGAGCTTTTTTCAGTTTACCAGGTTGGCCAATAATGATTGACAACTTTGTGAGTGGTGGTTTTTTAGCACCTGGTAGTCAGCCGTTGTAAAAACAGGTGTCTCGCTGGACAAAACGCTGCAGCGCTTTTTCACCACCCTGGTCAGTAGACCTGGTACGCTTTAACCACGTAGGAAAACATGAGGGGAGGAGGGGCACCGACCTTCGATTAGTTCGCACCGATAGAGCTATCCCGTTTAGTCCCCTGGAGACAGTGTTGACAGAGTGGATGGTTGGGTTTGGATGGTCCTGGATGGGTTTGTTATACAGCGAGTTTCACAGCGTGTTTTTTCAGCGTGATTTTGCTAATCTTTGGTTCATCGCCCGTGCCAGCAGATTCGTATGATATAGGCTGAGAAGGCTTCTACGTAATTCTGCGCAATTCTGCGTAATTCAATAATTCTTTTATATTATGTTTATATGCAGGTGTAGCCTCGAGAGGTTGCCTGAGCACATGTCCGATGGTTTACTAGCGTAGGGAGGGTGAAAAGGCGAGGGTATTGGCTTAGGATTTCTCATCCTTCCGGATTTATTAAGCTTCCGGATTTATTACACTTACGGATTTTTATACTTACGGATTATCACACTTCCGGATTTTTATGGATTCTTATACTACCGGATTCTTGTGTTCCTATCGATCGTTAGGGTCGTTTTTATGGTACCGCCTAGGCTCACAGGCAGGGGGTGTGAAGCGGGGGATGTGTAGCGTTTACCGTGGATTGTTGCTTTAAACATGATTTTTGTAACTTCATTATATCTTTCAATAGAGCGCCACCGGGATCAGGGGCTCACAGGAGGGGGAATCCGGGGTTCGATTTTTATGGAAAAAATTTATAGAATAAAAATTATAGAATTATGGAAAAATTTATAGAATAACTATTTTATAGAATAATAGAAAAAAATTTTTATAGAATAATTTTATAGATTAATTCTATAGAATAATTTATGGAATAATTTACTGAATAATACTTAATGCTAACGCACACTTCACTCGCGCACACTTCACTCAGTGTGAGATGCACGTGACGAGGTGATTTCAACGCCGCTAGTTGGTGCTCTTTATCATTTTGGCGCGAAATTCGAGTGTAACGTGTGTTTACGTGCAATATTTACGCGAGATATACGCGCATTCGAGTGCAAAATTATCCGGTATCTTCGAGACATTCGTGATATTGGTGGAATTCAAGGCATTCGTACATCACTCGGGATATTCGAGTCATTCATGTTCGGACCAGATACTCGCACCAGACATTAGAATGGCATATCTGAGCGATATATTTGCGATATATTTGCGCACGATCTTAGTGTATTTACGTGAGATATTTGCGCGAGATATCAGCGACTTGTACCCTTCGCCAGCTTGGGTAATCCCTTTACAGTCTTGGTGTCTTGGGAGTCTGGCGCTCGTGGAAATCCAGTGCTCGCAAGAGGGGGTGTCAGGGGCTTGTAGGAGGGGAAGTCCAGGGCTTGCCGGAGGGGAACTTCGGGGCTCGCCGACGGGGGAGCGTTCCTGTACTTGGTGAGCAGTTGGGGTTCGCTATTACGTAGTTATGAGATGAGTTAGGGCGGTTTTAGCATTTCAGCCTACTTTCGTGGAAACTTCCGCGATTTTTGGCATAGAATCACAAAGGCGATTTTTGGTATAGAATTTTTGGTATAGAATCATAAAGGAAGATGTCTTAGGCCGTTCTTGGCGTCAATGATTGCGTATCAGAATTGCTGGGATATTACTGAGTTTCGATTCGTGAAAGTATTCATTGTGCGGATTTTTAGACAATATATTCGCCTGAGTTTTGCGAGTAGGCGCGCGTTATAAACTAAAAACATTTTTATATTTCCAATGGACGATTTTACACACCGTTTCTTTGAGGTTTTACGTATATACCACTTGACTCATTGTTACGGAGCATTTATTGCAAAGCGTATTTATTGCAGAGAATGTATAGAGGTAAATGGGAGTTAGTTTGGCACTTAGACATAGCATACTACCGTTTTGGATTTTTATTATTATGCAGGTACTGATAGCTGCTGAATCGCGAAACCTGGTCCGGATAATAGGTCCGGATAACTTGTCCGGATATTGACGGATAGACGAGTGGAAGAAGGAGACGAAGCCGGTCTATTCCGGAGTAAACTTACGACCGATGTTTATTTACAGAGAACATTTGCGACCGATGTTTATTTGTAAAGTGAATATTTATGGAACATGTTTATTTGTAAAGTGAATATTTATGGTAAATGGCGGGTACATTTTTGGCAGAATTACCAGGCGTCAGGATTTGACGTGGCACGTCTGGGTTTGACATACGGTCGGTTTTTAATTGCAAGTACGGTTTTCTCTTTATCTTGATTAGTGGTATTGATAACGTACTCGACTTTATGCTGAATACAACTTGGCGGACGACCTTTGTAGTCGGCCGATCTTTTGGCGGTCGATTGGAGCGGCTGGCATTTTGCAGCGATGGTGGTACTGGCTGAATATAACGTTACTTATGTATTATTTTGTTACCTTTTTATTCACCTGGGGATTGTTACTTGGAACATTATTATATTACTTGAGCCGTTATTAGATTCCAACACACGGATTAAGGTCTGCGAGGTCGTGTAGCGAGGGTTAAGAGGCTATCGTGCGAACTGCATGTATAAGTGACAGCCCATAAGCGTCAGTTTATAAGCGTCAGTATATACACTAATTTTAGAGTCAGTTAGCCAATTCTATATACGTTAGTACGGAATGGTTAAGCTATATGGAGACACGGATCTCATAGCAGTGCTACGACAGGTCGCATTTCAGTTAGACCACATGGAGAAAAACCTGAAAAAACCTGAAAAAACCCCTGGAAAGCACCTGAACTCCGAACTATGAATTCGGACTTCCAACGTCCGGATTAAGAATTCGGACATCCAACATCGGCAGCCAGATGAACAGATAGAGCTCAGTCGTTCAGTGACGACCTCGTCAGTGACCATCGTCAGTTACAGCACCATATTCGGCATCGGCTACGACAGATGAGTGTGATTTCTCTAGCAGGAATCTCTTCGCATGATTTCTCTAGCAGGAACTTCCTCACAGGCAAATCTCTAACCAGAACAGGCGAAAAAACTGGCCGAACTCGATTAATAAAAACTAAAATTAAAAGAGAAAAGAATTAAACCGATTTAAATCGTCCTATTCTAGTGAAAAAAGAAAATTGAAAAAACGACTTGTCTCGGGCGCGACAAAAACGTGAATAAGAAATTATGTGGGAATACAGCATTATGTTGATAATCTAAATCAATGAGTTGAGGTGTTATACGTGATGTATTAATCCATAGATATACCAAATTGGCTTTCGTGGTTGGTTACTTAAATGCAAACTAAACTACATTTTCATGTATAATAGGTTGGGTTCACTTACACTTATTTTAAATTCTACCAAACGCCCTTAACAGTTGTATTCACAATCGCCTTTTAAAAGGTCATTGGCCTCTAAATCGCGAATTTCGCATACTTAGCGTATAGTT
>SCLE01420558.1:0-10064 GCA_004367955.1 Bathochordaeus stygius | reverse complement strand
AGTTTTCCACTCATAACTTGTTTCCCATTTTGCAAACTCGGTTTTAGCTGCATCCGTCGACGCCATGGCGTTGTTTTGTACTAACACTAATTTGATAGCCTTGAGTTTCACTGATTGCGCTCTTTCGAGCAGCTGCCATGCCGCCTCTTTCAACACTTTTCGGTCTAGCTTTTCGTATACCTTTACAAAATTGGAGAGCACCAAGTAGCGCCACTCGCATTTGTTAAGCGTCCCTGCATAGAATTCATTACTTTCGTCCAGTACAAACACCCTCGTCATCTCCCTGGCTGCATATAGGGCCAAAATACCGATTGGTAAAAGTGCCAAGATGTTCGGCAGGCCACAATTACTTACCCAGTCGTTATATTCGGTTCTGTCGACTTCTTTAATTGATAATTCGACTTTCCGTACTGTTATGTTACCCTTTTGGACGATACTGCATTTTAACAGCCCAATCATGGTGGTCTGACTGCTTGAACAGTTGTCCACATTTAGGTCTAAAGATGAGTTAGTTATATTATCTGAGTAAACGAGACACCCACGGGGAGACGCCGAGTGCTGTGACCCGAATCATTTTTATTAGCTGATCATATATTTTAATTGGGGACTCAGTTTGGTGTTTATCATAACCTCAACAATATATATAAAAAGTTAGCACCTTTTGCTTCGTTCAGCACACAATTACCGAATAAATAATGCCTAGCCTGATAGATTTATATGGTAGCTTTATTGATGAACTTGTTACATCACTTGATAAAATCCTTCACAAACCGCTCGCTCATAATTGTCCCATGAATTCGTTTCATGTTGAGTAAGCCGTTATTCTCGCTTTCCATATGGGTTGAAATTCTAGGATTTACACGATTATGGCTCATATACTTTTGGCCTATAGCGCGAGATTTCCTTTTTGTTTAGGCCTAATAACATGATGTGTTTTATTACTATTTTTATTTGTGAGGTCTATACAATTTTGTACAATAAGGCAGTTTAGCCTCGATAGGGACATCCTCTGATGCAAGAGTTTAGAGTTGGGCCAATTTATACGTTTAAATAATTCGCGATGCGACCAATTTATGTTTTTGCCTTTTCGTGCTGGAATATTTAGAATATCACAAATGATTAACGTAATTGAACTATTGAGACTATTATACTGCTTATTGGTGTAAAACGGAATTGTTTCCATCCCATAACCTACGATCCCATATACAAGTGCTCTCCCTAGTTTAGCAAGGTCAAAGGTTTCCGAACTGAATTTTATATTATTTATTCTAGCTCTAACCATATACAATTTAGATTTTATATGGTTTATATTATTTTCAAATGATAATTTGTTATCAAATCTAAAGCCTAGATAGGTAAATTTTGTTTGGTGTTTGACCATCTCCCCGTGTACCTCAATTGGTGCGCAACTATCCTCACCTATTACCCCAAAACAGGTTTTTGGGAAAGAAACTGAAATGCCCCTGGTTTCTGTCCAGTGTGCAGCATCCCCTAGCATTTTTCGTGCGGCAGTTCGGGCCTCGGACACATTTGGTCTGCTGATCGTCGCCACAATGTCATCTGCAAATAATACAATTTTAGATAGATGACGATACTGTGTCTCGATTATAGCAATTATTCCTCCTATTATTAACGAAAATAGCAAAGGGGATAAAGCCCCCCCCTGGGGAACGCCAAACTTTCCAATTTTTATCAAGGTACTTTCTACCCCATTTTTGGCGACACTCGCCTGTAAGTTGTCCAATAATAACTCAAAATACCGCATTATTTCGTTACTAACCATCCCCCGGAGTCTATCTTTAATTACCGAGTGCGGTATCACACCGAATGCATTTCGGCAGTCAATCAGAATTATTATTGTTACCATATTTTTCGGGGCATTGGAAATATTTAATAAAACTTCGGCTAGGGCAGTGGCACAGGAATGATTTTTCCTGAAACCATGTTGCTCGCAGGGAATACAGTCATAGTCGTCTAAATATTTTTGAAAATAACCGCGTATCACTTTATCCCTGGAAGCCAAGGCAAAACTTGAAATACAGAGCATTCTGTTTGCCTCTATGGATTTCTGGTTCCTGACACTTAATTTTGGGATTGCAACCATTTTTGAGACGAAATCATAGTCAGGGCAAATGCCCAATTTAATGTCCAAAAGTATCATTTCGACTAAGTATTGTAGTAACACCTGTGGCCATGCACCTAGATTTTTTCTATTGATAAGGGATTTAAACCCTTTGGTGGAATGTTTCATGCCCTGGATTATTTTTAGTATTGATTCATGTTTATATTTTCCAAATATACTCAGCGTGATATCGTCACTCGAAAACTTTTTACTATGATTAGGCCAATGGTTACGGTCAACTAAGTTATTAGATGTAGAACATGTTTTTTCCTGTAATTGAACGAAATAATTTTTAAGTTCCTCCGCCGTAAATTCGCCCCTGTTTCCGTAGGACTCCTTGTCCTTAGAATTGCATATTCGATTAATTTTAAAAATATCGTTTGTACCTAAACTTTCACAACTTTTTCGCTTACTTAAGAAATATCTTTTGTCGTTTTGTGACATCGTTCGGTACTTTTTTTTCAGGATTTGTATTTCTTTTTCCAATTCACTAATTGATCTTCCTTCAGTTTTTTCTTTTGCCTTTTTCAAATGACTGCTCTGTCTAAAAAAATTATTCGCCCGTTGGATGACCTTTCCCAGTTCAATAGTATTAGGAGATAGGTACAGTTTACTGCTATTAGGTTTTATTTGAACTGTATGCAGCGGCATAATTTTTAACAGTGTTTGTTCGATAATTTCAATAAGGGCAGTGCAGTAGGGTATAGCTTTAAATGGGGGAACCCAACTTTCGTCTTTTGCTAACGGGATGAATACTTTTGCCTCTTTTAACAATTTTTCTAGCCTTCCTTCGTTAAGTAATAGGGCTTCTTCGCCTGCATCGTAGATTTGTTCACATGTCGCCTGTCTATTGGTAACAATTTCAATTGTTTCATTTTTAATATATAACTGTACCTCAAAAGTACCCTTTATTGCCGTATGACCATCGTTAGCACAAAATGAATAGCCATCAAATTGTTCAATAGCAGTGAATCTGTTTAGCCCTTTGACTAAAAATACGTCAATATTTGTCGATGTTACGCTATTTTTAACCTTGTTCCGAGTGATGTTGGTATAGGCCAGATTGTGGTTTTTATATGCTTGAGTCATCAGTAAGAACTGGGTGCGAAAACTTTGGTCATCCTGTTGCCTTGTCGCTGTGAGGTCAATATTCAGATCGCCACAGAGTATTGAGGGAATCTTTTTCTGTTTCTGAATTATGTTTTGAAGATTTTTCAAGAAGAAGTCAGAATGTGCTTTACGCCCCATTATGCCAAGAGCCATGCTTTTTTTGGATTCAACATGGAACCTATAGAAATTTGTGACATTAATTGTTAGATTACTGCCTATTAGAGGTATATTGATGGATATTGAGATAAAGGGCATTTTTTCGTACTGTATTTTGACGAGAAAACCGCAGCCGTTTCGGACCAGGATTGCCGCTACTACGCAATTTTCTAGCGAGGTATGCGGCTTATGCATGTACGCCGTATAATGACAATCGAATCCCAAACGTTTGTTAAAAAATTCAAAATTAACGTCCAATTCTTGTAGGCACAAGATATGGTTATCTCTAAAGTTTTGCATAACAACTGGTAGTTGCCGGGTCGCGTTATTTAGATTTACTGACAGCACAGTTAGTTTCTCGGACATGACCCGTTTAGGTCTACTATTTTTGTTTTTATTCACTAGACACTTCGGCTTATTAATCATACCTGAGACGTTGTTGAATTCCTTCGCAACTGAGTTAAATGTAGTTGGGTCGGCCTGCGGTAGAATATAGTTCCTGACCCGTGATCCAGTCCCCACCTGCAGTTCCGTTTCTGCAATGGGTATCTTTTCGTTGCCCCGAAAGGCCATTTTTGCGTGTGCCTGTAGTCCTGATTTACTTGTTGCCATGATATCGGTTATTTCCTGTGAGTTGTCGTGTTCCATTTGTGAATATGTTCGTGAGCAGTCAGAAGGGAGTGTTGTGCGCTCTAAGTCCAGAATTGGTATATGACCAGTTCTGGACAGTTCAACTTCATCGGTGTCACTTATCGCCTTTGGTTTTCTGTTATCCGAGTTATATGATTTGCAGAACGTATTTTTGCAGTTAAATCCACAGAATTTATAGTCAACTGCTAGGTTAATAATGCCTAATTCAGATTCTATTATTTGCAACTGGCTAATATTGGTTATGTTGGGGATATAGAAGTTATGCTCTGTTAGCCACCGAATTACCATGGTTAGGGTAGTATAGTCTATTTTTGGGGCCTGTCCTTTCCTGGTGGCTACCCAGTTGCAGTAGGCTTCTGTCACCTGTAAAAGTTCGGATTTAAATTGTTCAAGGTACTCAACACCAGGCTGCATACTAATATAGTTTTTTATTATTTGGCTTAATTCGATCAAAATATTTTTTGTTGTTACCGGGAGGATCCTACTCAGAAACAGTTCGAATGCCGCCACCTCGTTTATATTATGACTATTTTTACTTTTACATTTAACCGGAGACATACTACCCATTCTTTGGGTTGGTTGTGTAAAACTGGTATATAATTCAGCACCAGACGTGGACCCGTAATGGATAGTATTAGTCACTGACCCTTTTTGGAGCCCAAAATCTGCCGTCCCCAAGACACCTACATCAAGGGGTTCATTGTTCGTATTTAATATATTTAACTCGGGGACCTTACGCTCTCTGCTCGAGTCGTCTCTTTCATACGGTCGCCCTTTTGCCTTTCCGCGACCTGGTTTTTTACGGGAATGATTTTTACTTGCTGAGTCCGCTTCAGAATACTCATACGAAGAATGTTCACCAGACTGTTGGGCATCCATTGATGTACTTTCGCCTTTTTCGGATTGCCTGGGACTAGGACCCTCTAAATTTTTATAATAGTGACTTTTTACGCCAGAAATTTTACCACTTCGTAATTTGATGGGTGTTGTTTCCATTTCAACGTCGTCATCGCTGTTTTGGTTAACGCTTTGTGTAATTGTTAGTTGGTCATCGTTTTCACCTCTGCCTCGAGCCAGTAACTTCATTAACAGTTGGTTGCGGTGTGCCTTGTTACGGGTGCCCATGACGTCAGTCATGTCCTCCGCCGGTTCAGTTGGCCCTATTGATAAGTCGTAACTCTGTTGCCTGTATTTGTGGAGCTTATTTTGGAGCCATAATTTGGATTGCAATTCGTATTTCCCTATTTTTACCTTAACGTCAGTAATTTTATCGACCGTGCCATCCTGATTTTTGCAGTTAAATAATTCCTTCATTTCGGGCCCAAAGTCCTCCCCTACATTTTCGTAAGCTTTGTTAGCAATAATGTCGATTTTATCCTGTGATATTTCCTGTATGGACTTGGTAATTAGTAGTTCACTGGCAATGCACCGTTGTTTGTCGTCTGTTTCATTGGCCTTAAGCATGGTCTCCATCATAAGCATGTCCATCTTTTCGTTTTCCTCCTGAAACTCCTTATTATAATTTGCCTGAATTTTTAGGGCTCGTGCATTGGTTTCGCGTTCCTTCGTAATAAGCTTAGAGTTTTTGTTTGTGTTTTTGGCAATGGATAGCACATCTTTTTTGGTCCTTTGATATTCCTCCTCTAGCGTTTTTATTTTGGCGTCCACTTCATACGTTAAGTTTTTAGGCATGGCGACATCGCTTTTAAAAGCCCCCACCTCATAATTGGTTATGGTTGGCATCCTAGTCATTTCCCGTGGTAATTTCATATAACGGACCATGTTGTCGTATCTGACCTGACGCGATAGTTTGATACATGGTCCGTCGTCCTTGAAGGTATATGCAAGCTCGGGGGCAGCATTATAGATCTCCACCATTGAGGCAAGATCATACTGGATGCCGTACTTGAAGTCGGGGTGTGGCACAATAAATATCCTTCCTTTTTTATTAAGCATTGACCGCGTAATTTCGAAATTGTTGTCATAAATAGCTTTTTGTTGGGCAGTCATGGCAAATTCCTTGTTTTGCTTTCGCCATTTACAGGCCAGAAAAGTTACACTTCCTTCCATGTCTTCATTATCGAAGATATATGCATACGGAAAGCGTCCCTCGTCCGACTCATGATACTGATTGTTAAAGGAATTTCTGTGACTTTCACCCAACTCCCTTTTTAATTGGTCGAGTACTTCGATTTTTCCACCTCCCTTACAGTAGGCATTTTTTTGCCAGGTGGTACTTTGCAATAAATTCTTCTCGGTCCGGTATACACACCTCCCATTTTTTGTCAGCATTTAAACTCCAAGCCTGGTAGATAAATGGCAACTGACACGTAATGGCTTTGTGATCATTTGGCTGTATGTAGCTATGCCCAAATTTTGAAAAGGCCAAAAAGTCCAGAAACTTGGTAAAGCGTAATAGCATAACTTTATTTTTGGGGTTAATTGTATGACTTGGCGCATCGTTTAAAACTACATCCTCCGGTCTTGTGCAATTACGGTCCAATAAATTTATAAGTCGATAAATGTTAGTTGGTTTAATTTTCACCGTCAATAATTCGCATAAAAAAGCATTGTCCGTCTCGCCTATAATGTTACTCCGCATTAACTGCGGGTTGACATAATCGTCCAGTGATCCTTTTCGGCAGTGGACAATAAAGGCCCTTTTTTCCTCCCGTTCTTTGTTTACCATCCAATCTTTGGTATTAAACCAATTATAAACGTGCTCCTCCCTAGGTGTTGTTGGTACCATAAACCTGTTATTAAATTGTCGCCCTGGATAACGTCCTTCATAATTTGCATAACGTTGGCGTCCCCTAAGACTAGATCGTCCCTGATATCCCGAACCTGAAGAGGTACCGTCGCCGCTGCTATCATAACTTCTTCCTTCCGAATTTTGGCGCTGGGGTGTGGGATGTTGCCCTGTTCCACGTGATTTTGACACTGTTATGTCGACTTTTCTGCCACGACTACGTGATCTAGAATATAGGTTAGGTGGATTATTTTTAATACAGTCCTGCCTTTCCCCTCGTGAGTCGATGGGGAGTTCATCCTTCCTTCTTTCATGCCGACTGCGAGAACGCATTTCGCGTTGATCTTTAGAGTTTTCCGGATTTAGAATTTTTTTGTTGTTAAACTCAAATTGAAAGCGTTCCCGATTTTTGGCCATATCCACCTCAAGTCCCGAGAAAAAACTCAGTGCGTTATTTGACAGACCAGTTTCGTTTTCCGGTTGCGCCATTTAGCCGAATATAGACAGTCTTAATGAACCCTTTAGCCTCCACCCATGACAGCCCGGGCCCGGTGCCCACTGCAATACAAGGTGGTCCACATTTATCCAGTATTTTTCCACTTATGGCGAGTCAGATTAAGTGGTTTTTAAACCAATTTCATACGTAACCAAATTTCAATTTCACCAGCTATCCTAATTTAGCTTAAATTGTTTTATAGGGCCACTTGTTAGCAGATGGGCACCGGCCCCGCCCGGAGGCCACAACCGACCGAGTGAGATCATGGAAAAAACCATGAAAGTGTGGACGGCGTAAGTGCAAGGTATTTTTCTCTTACAGTTTAAATTTTCTCTTACAGAATATCACATATTTTTATTTGCTACTTGTTATTTTAAAACGAGCGCTCAATTGTTGTTTTCGTTACTCATACCCGCCTCCACACTTACAGAATGTATCATCATTTTTATAGAACGCTGACTTCTGATGCAGCATAGTTGTTTAGAGAATAGGTCATTTGGTCACACTGAGGACACTGAAAGATTATGTTCACACTAATTTTTAGGTACATGCAATAAAGCGTAACAAAAGACATTTATTAACAGAACTTGATATGCAGCAACCCATAGTCCTCCACCACCACAGTCAGACAGTATATTCAGCACTCGACTTTAAAGCATGATTTCACATCCTGTGTTATACGTCAGCTACAATAAGGAATTTAGCATGAGTTGTGTTCACGTGTTCATTCCCGATATGTTCTAATCATATGTTCCTCCCTTACTGATATGTTCTACCCCTTTGGCTGTTCGGTCAGACTTTTCTCTATATCCTTCAGATAGATGCACATATTCTTCGCTCTTTTTAGTCTCATATTTTCATTTTTCTTTAAATTGAAAAAACGTGTGCATCGATCGAACGATTGAACACAACTGCTGGTCCGGGAGATAACTTTTCGAAATTTTCTCTTAGTTGCCCCCATAAGGGTACAATCTTGGTCCATATAAAAATTTCCTAACTCATTATTACTACATGCAAAGTTACCCCGGTTCGAAAATTTTTGCTAAAAATAGACTCCGAAAAAATAACCAGAAGATTTTTTCCCAAAAACCCTTTAAAGACCCCATATCTTACTTGTGATCAAAAACCCGGAAACTCGAAAAAACACGAAATCCAAATTCATAATTTAAATTCCAACTCCTGTATTATTTAATTTTGTTCCCTTTCCCTTATGATAACTTTTGCCAGTTTTTCTTATATCTCCCCCTCAGGGTCACTTCTAGCCCCCCTAGTCATTTCCCCTATTTCCCATCACCAGACCAACCATTATAACGAATTTCATTACCAAAAAATCATAAAAATTGGAAAAATCGAAAAATTCAGAAATCCTCTATTTTTCCTGATCCGTGAGATAACTTTTATTTCTTTCCTTATAACTGGCCCCAGAAAGGTTCATTCTAGGTCCCTATGAAATTCCCCTCCATTCCTGTCGCTACACAAGGAATTATAAAGTTTTTAAAAAATTTCACTAAACCTTAACTGACGCATGAAAAATAATTTCCCAAAGTCAATTGCCTGTCCTGTCCCTAACCATTCCCCTTTATATTCTCCTTCCAAAGTCCCTCGACCATGCTTGTCATGGTAAAAAATAAATAATCGAAATCAAAAAATTCCCCTTTTCCATATAATTATTCGAACCTTAATATTTCGATTTACTCCTCTCCCATGAGATAACTTTTAAAATTTTTTTCTCCAACTGTTTCCGTAGGGTGTATTATAGCCCCCCCCCCCCCTTTTCACTAAAGTTACCCGAATCACTCAGTACCTAAATACTGTGAAATTTAATTTTTTTCTTTTCGCAAATTTCTCAAATTCCCTGTGATAACTTTTCCCGATTTTTACCCCCCGAACTCCCGTAGGGCCGACTTAGTTCCTGAACAACATATCCCTTAATATAAATCACCAGGGCCACTGATTTTTCAATTTTACTTTCGAAAACTTTTCAATATTTTTATTTTTTATTTTTTCTAGGCTACCTTCCCTATGCTTACTACCGCTCCTTTATGACAATATTAATGCTTTTTTATAAATATTTTTATAAATCAGAATGTTTCAACTGTATTTTTTTCCACGTACATTTTTTAATTGTTTCTTGTTAGACACATGCAATTTTTAATTTATTTTTTCAATAACACGCAGTTAAAATGTAGTCTAATTAGGGCAGTAAGCACATAAGAAGCCGAAAAAATTGCATCTCTAATACAATTTTGCATTAGCGTTGACAATCCAACGGCACGACTGATGGTGCCGTAATTAATGTTTCCCGTTAAAAATAAATAACTATTATTATTAATGTTTCCCATTAAAAATAAATAACTATTATTATTATTTGCCACTGACCTCTCCTGCACCGGTCATTTTATTCCATACTCTCCGGTAGCCATCGTTATCACTCTGGGCTATGGTTAACCCCCTCCCACCATCATTTCCTCACGCGGTTCAATAGCTATAGTCAATAAAAATAATTATTTCAATTCTATCTCCGGTCAAAACTGACCACTAATTTTTATTTCTTTTTTCTATAACGTGTTCGTCATAACCCTCTAGTGGTAATATAAACTCCTGAGTAACCATCGTCGCGTGAGTTATGATATATGAGGTCTGAAATGTCAAAAATGTCAAAAATATCAAAAATGTGTATAAATTTTGAAGTTAAATTTCGGTCGGGTCATGCGCTTTACTGTACCGGTAATATTTCCTATAATTCTAACAAAGTGTAGCCTATGCTCCGCGCTATCTTT
>SCLE01420446.1:0-10074 GCA_004367955.1 Bathochordaeus stygius | reverse complement strand
TAGGAAAACATGCGCTTATAAACAACGATCAAGAAAATCGTCGTCAAAAACCGTTGTTTATAGGCCCCCCCTGTATTTTTGATTAAAGGCTTTAATGATAAATTCATACGTGATATATTTGACGGACCTAGCTTCTGTCCAACGATGGGCACTCTATTCTCACCACTATTTTCAGAACTGATATTATATAAAATGAAAACATAACTGACATTACCTTCAATCAAAAATGCACTCCAGAGTTGATATATGATTCCGCAAGCGCTGCACTAAACGAGGCTAAACCAAAACTAGATGAGCTTATTGAAGAGGCCAACCAAGAACGGCTATTGTGCACCAACGATGACTGGACACCAAAATTTGACACTGTCCCCTTCTCGCGCGAATTAAATCAAATTCTGTAATCTACCATGCGTAATATCATGCCACTTAAAACTATTTTAATAAATAAAAAATCGATTAACACTTATCTCTCTCCAACTACTATAGCAGTTGCTAAAGCACTTAGGAAAATAAATGCCCAAATTATAATCTTTCAGACAGTCAATCCGTCGCTTAAAGAACACCAGAAGACACTTAAGAAAAAACTCCGCAAGATGACCAGAAATGACCGCAAATATTTTCAAAGTAAAAACTTAGTTTTGAAGAACTTAACAAAAAGGACATTTATAAGATTAATAGAAAGTTTAATGCTAAGGATAAATGTGCCACGGGAAATAGGGGAGATTTCTCGGCCAATGAACTAAAATAATATTTCCTAAATCTACAAAACGCGACTGCATCGACTGACAATAAATTCGCTAATATTGACCATTGGACTCACCTACCCGAAGGTGATAAGCTATCTAACAATGATTTAGTGCTATACGACAAAGGTACCTCGAAAGCGAATTCTATGTATAAGCTTATTAGTAGTTTAAAAAACAAAACTAAAGGACTAAATTCTCTACTTAACAAAGAGGTACTATCATGCTGGCCTAAACAGACATTATACTACTTGCGCAAAATGATGGAGTTTGATATTAAACTAGGGGCGTTCCCCCGTTATGACAAAATCAACAAAATTGTCGCAATACCAAAATTAAGTATCAAAAATCTATTAAAGCCAATCGTTTTTTGTCCATTGCGGGGGCCACAGCTAATATACGTGGCAAATTTGCTGGAGCAAACATGCAAAAACAGGCTAAAAAGAAAAATTAATTCCTGCCAATCAACATGGCTTCAGAGTTAATTATTCTTGTTCCACTGCTTTGATCGACATTCAGCTATTTATTACTAGTACCCCTAAAAATATGGTCAAGCTAATTATTTTTGTTGACTGTACGAACGCGTTTGGCACCATTCCACACGATTTAATTAAAAAGCGACTGGAAAAAATTGTCAGCAAAAACATATATCAGTATTTAGCTTCTCTGCTTGATGACAGAGGCGGTATTATAATCGAAAAAGGTGTACAAATCGATGAAATTAAGCTACCCAAAAATGGCGTACCTCAGGGAGGATCTTTATCACCCCTACTTTTTTCACTTATGATAGCTGGGGTTGGTGATATTATTGATGAAGCCGAAAAGCATAATACTAAAACGTTTTTATTTGCAGATGATCTAGTTGCAGTAATATGCCGGAATACAATCACTGAAGCTAGAGCAGCTGCGACCAAATTCTTACACAAACTCGCTGAATGGACCGAAAAACATGGGATCCAAATATCCTATCCCAAAACATCATTTGCAATTATAGGTAAGCTACATAGCGAAAGCATTAAACTCAATAACAGAATTGATATTATACACAAATTTAAAAATACATATCTGGGTATCAGATTCAATAATTTACTTGACTACACTGCTCAATTTAATTTTATTAAATCGAGAAATTATGAACACAGCCTCACTCAATCATATTATGCACTCTGGCAGCGCAA
Organism: Bathochordaeus stygius; assembly: GCA_004367955.1. Lineage (NCBI taxonomy): Eukaryota > Metazoa > Chordata > Appendicularia > Copelata > Oikopleuridae > Bathochordaeus > Bathochordaeus stygius. The sequence goes on along the minus strand of SCLE01420446.1, from coordinate 8,153 downwards.
ACGAGGTACTCAGGCTTGCCCGTTCCTTTATTTACGGTAACTACAACTATGGTTTGGAAGCTCTACCTATTCTTACCAATGTTAAGTACAACAGTATCTCTAAGCAATTCACTCAGATTATAACTGATATACTTAAAATTGACAACAGTGATTATAAAAACAAGCTCTCTTACAAGAACCTTTATGATGCGGTTAACTGTCCCGAACCTCGAAAAACACACAATAGAGCTATAATCTTATTTATGAATAAAATAATAATTAATGATGAACCAATAAACATAAAAATGGCGGTTAAAAACTGTCTAATCTACCAAAAATCGAATAAGAATTTTATTTGTAATCGCAACTCAGCCCTATGTTGCTATGATGCTCCCCTTTTAAAGCCCCCCCCATAATAAACCCCATAATAAAAAACTATTTCCGTTCAACGGGCTTAAAAGCTTTAATTCTATGCCCTATAATTTGCGCCGGCTAATTGGAAATAAAGATTTTAATACTAGAACTAGGAAATATTTTGACTCGATATGTAATCATAGTCTGGGCAAAAAAGACTGTAAGTCCTGCAATAAGAACGCAGCATCACGTATTATAAACCTAACTGACTTTGATATTACGCTAGAGTACTTCTCCCCCTTAAAAAGACTACGACTAAAAACTAATGAGATGAAAATAAGTAACATTATGCCAATACTAAATACTCTAATCAGCAACATTTTACATGAGTTTCGCAAAAACAACCCAACCTAATCACCTGCTAGTTTATACCTTACTTTACCTTTAAGTAGACATTAATTTTAGCACTATTAATTCAACCCCCTGCCGTTCCGCCCCCGGGTAGCTACTCAAAAAGCTATGTGAAAAACTATCATAACTTTGCATGTGTATGTAATAATCATTTTATTAATAAAAAATAATATGCTATCTCACCACCTAGTTTTCAAATAATTAACTATACCCAACCATGTTAAAAACTCTCCTAAAAAATGCACTCCTAGGGTCCACCCATTTACTTGGGAAGGTCTCGCAATTATGCACGTGCTGCTTAATAATCATCCCATTATAATACCTTATAATGTGACCTTATTAATGGGAACTAGCAATCATCTTGCCTTATAATAAACACTAAATAATAAACACTAAATAATAAACACTAAATAAATGCACAAATCTTATTTAAAACATTGACCAATTATAACTGAAACGATGTAGCATAGAAATAACTGAAAATTACCTTCCCTCTCTCATTCTACCAAAAACGTGATAATGCTATTTTGAGGCCCCCCCTCACCCCAGTAAACTGGATCGGATTTTGCATGATACGACCGAAAATAATAGGAACTTTAATCTAGGGTGACGCACTATCATAAACGCTTGCTTAACTCATGGTCCTAATAAAAACATTATGTTCCTTTTGCATTAAAAGCGAATTGGATTGTTACTGCACAAAGAGAACCAAAGTATTTTTCCAGTCCTTCTGTGCTAAAAACTAAAGAACTTAAAAATAGCAGATATTGTATCAAAAATCATATGCTATATTCACCACCTAGTATCAAATAATGAACCATACCCAACCTTGTTAGAAATTGTCCTAATATTAAAATTGGCCTAATAGTAAAAAAATCCTTTCTGTTCTAAAAACCACACCACTATTTTCCACCCATGTGCGCGGGAAGATCACACAATTATGCACTTGCCGCCCAATAATCATCCCACTATACTATCTTTTAACATGACCCCTACTAATGGGAACTAGCAATCATATACACTAAATAAATACATTATATACACTAAATAAATGCACAAAACTTATGTAAAACATTAACCAATTATAATCGAGACGATGTAGCACAAAAGGAACTGAAAATTATTTTCCCGCTCTCCCTCTACTAAAACTTGCTAATGTTATTTTGAGGCCCCCACTCACCCCCCTAGCCATGATTAGGTCTCGCGTAATACGATTGTTAATACGACGGATATTTCTAGGACCTGTAACATATGATGACCAACAGTACCTAATGCACAGTCCTACAAAAACATTATGTTCCTTTCCTTGTTTCCTCAAAATCAAATGGAATTGGTACGGCATTAAAAGAACTGAAAAATAGCAACCGAACCAAGTACTAGTAAATAAAAATAAAGCTACTAATTGCCAATTTTAAAAACTTTTCCGTTTAAATCATTATGATACTACATGACAATGGGATAATCATTTAATCGTATTACTAATATTTATCATTATACTATCGTAAGGCATAGGTAAGCGGCAGGTTCAACAAATAAAAAGCAAAAATCTTATAAAACAATAAAAACTAATCAATACCCGTCAAAATCCTACTTTTTTCTGACTATGTGCTGAATATTACTTAATACAAATTTTAACTAATTAATTAATATCACAATGATTACATAACCCCTACTAAATAAATATTTCTAACTCTATTCATTTGAGTGCGCATTTTAAACGGCAGCTCAATTAAAAGCCTTAAACCATGCTAGACGAACACCTTAAACAAATTTTCGGTCCTTTTAGTTTTTTACGCTTTCAATGTACGTCTAGTGTACTTCTATTTCACTCGACCACAATAATAGGAGCTAACTTACGAACTTTGTCGACTTCTGCATCGATAACCATTTGTAGGAAGGATATTAGCTCCAAATAATCAAATAATGTCTAAAAGGGCTTCACAATCAAATTATACGATAACTTACAATTATCCATACCTTCAACCCGTGCTATCGTCTGATAATACCTGTCTTGAATTAACGGCTCTGTACTCGATATGTAATAAAGGCTCGTAATCTTAAATTATGTTAGTTTACGTTAACCCTAACCCTGTCAAATTTATACCTGTAATTTTAACTATTTTTAACGGCTATGGCCTTGTAATTTGACCTTTCTGGGAAACTTGAAATAGGGCTCGTAGTCTGAAAAGTAGTTACTTTGCTTAAATGTATAACTATATTAACCTTTAACTTTAACTTTATGTGACGGTGCTGGTCTTGAATTGATGACGGTTCTGTACTAGCAATATGGCTTGCGATCTAAAAATTAGGTATACATTTTTTAGATCATACATTCAACTTGAAACAGGACTCGCAATCTAAAAATTGGGTTATAACCCCCTTTAACTCTTACCTGCAACGTTAACTATATTTGATGGTGCTGCCCTTTAATTGCCATAAATTGTCTGATGACTCTGGACTTTTAACAGGGCTCGTAATCTTAAAACCAGATTTTTGTTTGCAAGCTATAAACTTACATAATCCTTACCTGCAACTGGTAATTTACTCAGACAGCTCTGGCCTCAATTCGGACGGTTCTGGAATGTAAAATAGGCTCGTAATCTTAAATTAAGCGTATTATTTTATGTTATTTTGGGTAAATCAACCCTATTTAAACTAAAACGTTAGTAAACTGCTAAAGGCGTCAAAAATTAATTTCTGTATTTTGTTCTCTCAAAAGCAAGCTCGCAATCTCTTTCTCATTCGGACATAACTCATAGCAATTAATTCACTACCCCTTTTCTCAATATTAAGAATAACATGGTTCCTCTAATTATTTCGCGAAATCGCATACATCGTTCGGATAATCAATGACGCGCATCAAGTCTTGAAATATTGGAGTTTCAATCATCCTCTCGAATCTTACACTAAAAATTAACTCTTACATGGCTATATTGAATATCTGTGTCAAGATTAATTTACGGGTGCATTCTTGCCAACTTATTCTATAGCCCCTGATGAATCCAACTTAATACAGAATGTATATTGTATCCCCGGTTTAACTAAATATTAGAATCTCAATCATCCTCTCGAATAAAACACTAAAGCTTAACTCTTACATGGCAATATTGGATATCGGTGCTAAGATTAATTTACGGGTGAATTAGTGCCAACTTATGCTATTGCACCTGATGATTCCAAATTAATAAAGAATGTATATTGTATCTCCGGTTTAATTCTCGATTCGTACCTCTATGTTTTAACTCAACCCGTTCTGTAACCACTCTCAACGGTTCTTCTCCCGTTTTCTTAACCATTTTAGCAACCATAACAATTTAGACTCAACTCGCAATAAATGCTAACCACATACCATTTAAAAACCCACTAAAAACATTATGCTTTTCCTGCCTCTAAATTTAAGCTAGACGGTGCAGCACAAAAGATCGTATAAATTAAATTATTATATTTTCTTTTCCCTCCCCCCAACTAAAACCTAATCTAATTAAAACTGTCTAATCAAAACTGCACAAAAATAACACTAAAATACTTCAGCTCTCTTTCTTAAAATAAAAATTGTAATTAGACCTAATACACTCTATTAGGCTTAGCTAATTCTGGTGTGCCCCCCACTCCGCCCCCCCCCCCTATTACTGGTCTGATATCACTTAACACAATAACTAATACTAGGAATTGGAAATTAATGACCTTGCACCGCAATAATTACTAGTTTAAAGCTCAGGCCTTCTAAAAACACCTTATTCTCTTTTTTAAAAAATAAAATTGAGTCAGTGAAGCACAAAAAGAACAGACAAAGTACTAATTTGGCTCTCTCCCTTTTCTTATTTTTCTTGCTCATTTTTTTCCACTCAAAACTAAACAGATTTGATTAAGCACAAAAAGAACGGAAAATTTATTTTTCGTATTCAAACTTTTTTCTCATTCAGATATGAATCATACACTATGTGCAACTAGACTGTTCTAAAAATTACTATTTAGGATATACCTACCAAAATTGCGCAACCTCAACCGGCTACCTATTATCAATCTTCAACAGTGGTGGCCCGACAAAAACTCATGAAGTTGAACTTTCTGAATACTTGCAATGGAATTCCAGCTTTAAACTACCAAATATAATATATTACCTTCCAACTATAATATTACTTCAATATGCAGTCAGAAACTTCATTGGAGTCATTAATTTTTGTGGCAACGACATCTCGCTGGATAATCTTCATCCCCAAGAACTGCTCCGATTAATGAATTTATCTGTGCATCAGGCTCCAAATCAGCACTATGTCTCAAACATGTGCAGAGATTTAATCGATGAACTGAAATCGATTAAATCTGACTTAATTTATAAAACGAGAGCGCAGCTAAATTTTCCAACAACTGATAATGATGTTCGGAAAGAACTTGCCTTATGGGACTCGAATCAAATCTTCTCACAAAATCAACTTACGGCGATAATTGGACCTAAAATTGAATACCTTCTAAAAAGCAAAGAATTATACAGTGATGAGTGCTATGTCAGCAGCAATAAACAGAACTACATGTACAATCTAAAGAGCTTTAGTCATGAGAAAAAAATTTTCAACTTCTCCAACTCCAATCTTACCAAGGAACAATTTCAATCCAACAATCGAAGTATTTTCTCAATTATTACCGGAGAAATGTGTAATTATACTAACCATGCTATCAATTCTGCAACTTATAGTCCCAGAGGCAACATTGCTCTAGCGAATGCTATTTGTTTCAGGAATCTAACAGATTTTGCTGAAACCTCTTCAAGCAACAAACGGTTACTCAATAACTCACTAGAGGACGATACGGCTAACGCTCTACTTAATCACAAGAAACAAAAAATTGAGAAAAGTGACAATGTAGAGGCCCCCATTGCGCCAGATGCAATAACCGAAGTCTCTAGAATATCTAATGCGTCGCTCTCGTACTCGGATAGCAGCATTCCCTCTCAACAATCAGCTTGCCGAAACGCGTATCTTGAAGAACTACTTGGGATTGGAACCAACTCAGATGAAGAATTCCCGCTGGCTTTCGAAAAACTGATTGTCTCGCTTGTTCAACTTGAAACGACACCAAAGAATGGACTAAGAGATTTTAACAAAAATGCTAAACTACTCAAAGACTTTATTGCGCAATTGGATCAACAGTGCTCTACCTACCAAGCAACAATGGGAAATGCCACTATTAATATCAAAATGCTGCTTCGGATTTTCAAAATTATCAGTCACTTCAACGAGTTAGGTTTGGAAGAAAATAAAGTAATAATCTCACCGTTCGTCAACGATTTGTACAATCAGGCGAAAAACGTCCAACTGGTACTCAAGAATGTGATTACAAACATAAATGAAACCTTTTCCAATGAACACATCAGAATGCTGATGCATAATCTTCATCAAGGCAATGCAGATAACTAAAATCAATGCATCTGAACTATTTTTATATGGCAACCCCCCACCCCCACCTTCCCTCTTTTTTTGTTACTTTGACTGTTTCGCAATGTTTTCGCCTAGTTACATCCACGGCTACGCAATTACTCAACTAGCTTAAATATAAATGATCACTATCATTCTAATGTACTTTAAAACTTAGTCTAACTAAAACTGTCCAATCAAAACTGCACAAAAAGAACACTAAAATACTTCAGCTCTTTTTTCGTTTAAAATAAAAACTGTAATTTGACCTAATCAAAGTAGACTTACATGCGTCAATACTATATTTTAGAAAAGTACTAATGAGAGTGGAAGCATTCATAAGCTGTGGTCAGATGAGTTGTGCGACTGAAAGCTTGAGAACGTATGCTAACATCTCCAAAATCATTTTCTTCAATGAAGCCAATTTCCATTATTGTAATGATACCTACACTAGACACTATAACGCTAATCTTGGAAAAATATTAGATATTTTGAACATAATTGCAGAACAAAATTTCCCAACAGCTAATATCCTAGCTAATATTGACAAAATCTCGACCCTAATTAGCTTATTATGCACCAAGCTTAATCCATACATTACCAATACAAGATTCTTAGTGGTAATAAATCCAATATTAAATAATATTACAGGTAATCTAATACTAAAAAGTACTGACTTATTATCCATAACTACTATCCATAAAATTCACAATCTGTATGATTTTCACAGAGCGTTTCAATATAAAATAACGTGCTATATACTAGACTACACTAATGAAAACACAGTAAGATATAATCATATGCTTAAAGAAATTAAAATGTGCTTAGATACCAAAAACCTTATTGACGCCGAGCATTATCGAGTTGAATACGAGTCCTATTATATTTGCTTACTGGTTCAAGTTAGTCTAGAATCTATGCTGTACTTATACGTTTTATATTATAAAAAAAATCCCCCTTTTTGTTTGCTATTATTATCGTTATTTCGCCTTTATTCTGCTCTCAATGGAAATTGCATCTTCTTCTCGTACTGAATATTAAATCCCAGTATCCCCATAATCATACTTAACTCTACAAATACAGATCCTATACGCATTATCTCGTAGCGAACTGTTTCTAAGAATTATCTTTTCTGTCCCGTCAGAGTTAAACACAAACAAAATGTTTTAATTACAGAACTACGGAGATGGCATGTATTAGGAAAATGCACTTTGACTTAATGAGTATCAATACTAATGCTGGAATTATCCACCTCGATCAATTCATCGAATGGTGGGACTCCAATATAGGTTATCAAGATATTACTGATCTGAATCTAATCGCTACAGCTGTTGCAAGCTTTCAAAACTGGAGCCAGGCCATTGATGAACTAATTAAAACTCAAAATCGCGACCACACCGGCATTATTGTCGAAACTAAGGCTAACTTTAAGCGCACCAAAATAATTATAAAAATATGGAATCTAATCACAACGCTTGGGCTGTTACCAATTACTAAAGAAGTCAACTCGCTGGAAACCAATGAACTCAGCCAGATGTTACAGAAAATAGAAGTGAACTCGTCTGAAAATATGAAGGAATTAGATGACACGCCATACGAACCAACGGATATATAAGTATAATGCAACATGGTATGTTACTATTTCTTTTCTCTCCCTATTTACCCGATTTCCATTTCTCCCCCTTCCCTATCCCTACCTAACCACCCTCTCTTGGTTCTGCTCTAGAGGTAGCATGGTGTTGATTACCGTCAACTGACATATTACTCAGTTAACTATTAATTCAGTTTAACCTAGCTCAACTACGATTGGCTTCATGACTGCGCTGCCAACGTTAGTTCTAATAAATATACGAAATTTATTATTTGTATGCTTTATTATCTGTAAGTCTCACCAAATAAAGAGCATAAAACTGGAAAAAACATTATTATTTGCTCAGCTCAGTCACCGATCGATAAAGGTTGAATTTGGCCTTTGAGGTGACTGAGCTGAGCAAATAA
>SCLE01420332.1:0-10085 GCA_004367955.1 Bathochordaeus stygius | reverse complement strand
ATTTTTAATTATGCAAAAAACACCCCCTTAATTAATTTTTTAACCCACGAAATCCAGATATTCTGCATATTGAAGGCCAGTTTATAAATCTGGGCGGACTTTGCTGGGCGGACTTTGACTACACTCTTGCTAAGAGGGCCCCCGCCCTGTATTTATGTAATGTTTGATTCTATAATTATCTAGCCCTTTACTCATTTTCCTTGGTTTAGTTTTGTAATAACATTTTTTACCTCTTGAAAATGCTCAGTTATTAGAGGCAATTTCCTTTTTATGTCCTAGGACATAAAAATTATAAGGATTTTATGCAAAAGTACCAGGAAATTAAAGAATTATGCATGAAGTATTCGATAACGAAAAAAGACTATTTATGTTCAAGATGCTAAATGACAAGTATATTCAAGACGCTAGACTGACAGATCGTATACCTACCCTATCCAAGAACATCCAAATACGGAAACTGAGCCAAGAAGTTAAATGGAAAATTTTTGTACACGCCGTACGTACCATTAACGACAATTTAAGTAAGATTGAAGCCAACTGTACCAAAATAAGCATGCCAAGTATTCAGATTATTTACGAAGAGGACCCAGACATCAGAGTGAAATTGCACATCAATAAAATGTGATCGGATATTGATAACGTACTGCAAACAGCGAATGCAACAGCTTTGCAAATAGTGAAGGATACTCGGGAAAACATAAATATTATATCAAAGGTAAAACCTAAACATTATTTGAAGACGGGCTAAAATTGCAATAAAACCACGCAATGTTAACGCCTGAATTCAGCAAAAAAGTGATACATGGGGCAAGAATAACAAACAGTAAAACAACAAAACGTATCGTACAACATCTAGTTTAACTAGTTCTGACAAAATAACAGGTGCTTTTAAAAATAATTATATTTAATAAATTTAGCCATGTCTCGGTCACTATATCGTAAAATTACAAGATGTGGGGACACTTTGGTGGATATAAACATTTGTTTCCTATTGCATGCGGCGTTAGCCGCAATATCACATCTGATAAGTTCCAATGCCGTGAAAGTGGGATACTAAATATTACTAATATGGGAAATGAATTAATACGCCTGAATGCTTTTAACACACAATGTCGCAATACGAAAGCCGGGGAATTTATTAAAGAAGGAAGTTAAAAATAGCCAATTACTCTCAGCTGACTGGCTTACCATCAAACGTGACTATGCCAAAACGGCCAGTAATAGTAATCCTGTTTAGAAATTAGGGTTCGTAGCTGCCATGGGGTGTGTTCGGGGTGCTAACGGGTGGCTGACCTGCATGACGAGCCAAAGCGGATGCTGACGATAACGAATACAACAACGCATACGAATACGGTAAAATTTAAATATTTTTTAAATAATTAGTCATCTGTTATCTCTGTACAACATGGGTAACAATAAAATGCAGTGTGTCTGCGTTCCTTCTGACCAGAATGTATTTTCTGCCCTTGCAAAAATGATTGTAGGTACCTGTAGCCTGTTAATAGAAATTAGTGTTTTATCATATTTTTTTTAATATGCTACCGAGCTTCGGAAACATATTAAAGAGCGAGAAAAGTATGTGATTTAATTTAAAGTCGTATATATTCAATGAGTAATTTTAAAATTTGTCTATCAAACTTAGGTTTCTTTCTAATATCTGAGTATGTCCAATACTCCTTCATATAGGATTATAATTCTCGAGTAACAAATTTCATCTTCAAATTTTAAAATATAACGGATTACGTTGGATTAGGATAATATCTTGTTTCCTGTTGCATGTAATGATCTAACGATGTTTTTTTAGAGTTCGTGTTTTTGCGGGAGTTAACCGAATAACTACCTTTCCCAATTATCGAGAAAAATTACATTTAAAAAAATGAAATTGATGAATTTGGCTGAGTGTAGTTCTTTGTGCCCCCATTTAGGAAATATAGGCACAATTGATACACCCCATATAGGTATCCATTCGAGGTGGGCTAGCTACCGAATGACCTCCTTTTTTATCGATAATTGGAAATTATCGCACAGTTGGAGATGCCATCATGGCCGATGACATGCTTTGCTATGGCAATCAACCCGAAAGACCAAACGTATAAATACGCAGCACGACCCAGAATATGCACTCATTATAATTTATTTATTTTAAAATTCCACACCTATTAAATAAATAAAAACCCTACAAATCTCCCTATTGTGTAGTTATAATTTACTGGTATTTCCTAGCCCTACCATAAAAAATTCATTTTCTTTGAAAAAATTATGGCTTACAGTACCCTACCGTTAAGTTACATCACGTTTAATGAAATGCATGCGGCGAAAAATCTCCCATAAGTCTCATACGGTTAATGTTGTTTTGAACAACTTTCAACTGCAACTAATATGTTGCAGCCGAACCAAATATGAATAATTTATTTGATGTTAAAAAAGAGATGCGTATAATGCTGTTTATCTAGTTTTAGAAGAAAATTAGGTACCACTTGATAAAAGCTCATTTGGCAGCTTGCATTCTCAATGTTACGTAAACGTTAGTCTCCATTTATGATAGAGACAAATTAATGTACGAGTTATAAAATTTCGGCGTAACGATTGAAGGAATACGTCCCTTGTTTCTGATACTCTGTAGTTTCGGCGGTACGCGTCAAGGTTACGTTTTTTTTAACGCAACTTTAATGTATCTGAATACATATAGGTTACGCTTAAAATAAAAACGTTTTTGATAAAACGCAACCTTAATGTATCTGGATACATTTAGCTTACGTTTTTATTTTAAGCGTAACCTGCACGTATCCAGATACATTTAGGTTACGTTTTCTCATCAAATATTAGGGGTAGGTGCTTAATACCCTGGTTTCCACCGAAGGGGGGGGGCGGGTTTTTGGAAAAACCATAAGGCCATTCTTTTGGCGCGGCTGCCAGAACGCCAAAAGAATCAGCCCTAGGGTTTGTTCCAGTAAGTTCCGCATTCCAAATACTGTGCCTGGAGGAAAAACGTAACCCAAATGTATCCAGATACATTAAGGTTGTGTTTTATAATTATTTTTTAGAAAACGTAATCTAAATATATATGGTTGCGTTTTATTATTATTTTTTCGTAGTTTCGAAATAATAATCTTAAAATATTTTCTATCGTTCGGGACCTGAATAGACATAAGGACCCGAATCAGAGGTGTTACCAGGAATTAACCTTTGATCAATATATAGTAATGCGGGGTTGGCCTACAATGGCGAAATTCCTGGTGACGCCATGACCAGAATAAATATCAATATTGCATATTTAACAGATGTGGCAAGTTTTCCGCCAGATGAATCAAAATAACGATTATAATATTACTTGTTCAATAAAGATATTCTGCATTCATTAACTATCAACATAGAGGGGTAGGAAAACTTAACAAAATGACGAGTTGACGATAAATTACTGATAAAAATAACCTTTCTCGCCATCTGTAAAACTGCAAACAAGTCTTCGGTGTAGCTACTATCTGTTCTACTAAATAAAAAAAGCATCGTATCTGAAAAAACGTACGTTACCGTAAGCATAAAGCAAATTTATTTCCACAATTCTTTAAGTCATGGATCTGTGCAGGTTGGGCAACTGGTCTAATTGCCGGACAAAAATGAAAAATATAGGAATAAATTGGCCTAAAACAATTCGAAATTATAACCCCCCCCCCCCCCACCTGTCGCCAAATTTCGACTATGATTCCAGTCACCAAAATACCTGTTTACGGCTCTGGATGAATTATAACTATTAGCGATACAATAATACTATTAAGATGCAACAATCGTTGAGCCCTCTGTTAAAGTTATTTAGTTATAGTATTTGCGCACGCAATCTATCTGAGGTTTGATTACAAGGTCAAATTCGTTTTAAAAATAAACAATTCAAGGAGTCAAAATTCATCCTGAGGTTCTAAAACATTTTCCAATTGAAGAAAAAACAGGCTGTATAAACTGCAAATTTTAAACATTTTTTAATGTTGGAGCAGGACTAATAATAATCCCGCCCTATTTTATGGAATCCTTAAAATATATAAAATAAGACCTACTTGTATTGAAGTTATTCATTTTGCAATTCTAATTATTTGTTTTTTCTTTTTCTAATAGTGTTTATTTCCAATTCAATGTCATGCAATATTAATTTTCAGAAACTCAGTTCAATGCCCAACAGCAACAATGATCTGTTTTCCAAGAATGTCATAATTGCAATTTGTAGTAAAGTTTTCATACAGTTTATTTTACGAGTGTAGTTCTTTGCGCCCTCCCTTCCCCCGCGATTTTCTGAATGGGGCCTAAATTGCAACGGGGCGCAATTTATACACCGAATTTTATCACACGAGTTTTTATGATACCATTTCAGTGTGATAAAAAAAATCGTTTTTCTAAAATTAACCGAATATATATAGAAAGTTTTGGAAAACAACGTAATAACTGCGTGAATAATTAAACTGCACCTTGTTTACAGTTAATAGACAGAAACACAAATTATAGAAAAGAACGCACGTTTGGTTTCTCAGAGGTAAAGCTAAATATAGTTCAAAATTGATTATGTTGAAAAATAACATGAAAATGGTTCTAGTTCTAAGACAAAATATAATCAAATGAAACTTTCGTAATCCATCCCCTTTTTTAGACTTCGTCAATGTAAAAATAACTGTTTTCAAAATAGCATTCTATACAAATATATTTATCAAAATTATTTATCGCGTTATAAAAAAGCGCCTTTCATCATCAAGATGTCTTCACAAACTCACTGTAATCGTCATACTATTCATCTAATGCTGTAGCCATTAATGGTGTTGATGGAGCACATTTTTTCTGCATTTAGCGCCCCTCTCCTCCATTTTGTGCGTCTCATTATGTCAGGCCAAAAGAGATTTTGTAAAATCATCAATACAAGCATCAGACAACGGAGAACTACCTAATCCAATCAAGCATCTGAAATTAAATTTTATAGTACATTTAATAGAGTAAATTACAAAAAAGACATACAGAGATATACCAAATGAAGAAAATAACTTTAACATGGCTAATACCAAGTGTATTTGGTAAGTTTTAAATGCAAAATTAAATATATGGTGCTCTACAAAATGAATTAATTTTTTTAATAAAATTATAAATTAAATGAATATATAGATTTTGTTTAGTATATAAAACTACAAAGATTACTTGTTTATTGAATAATTTAAAATTTATACTGGTTCACATTATGGATGTAATTATTTTTTAGACGCATTTTAGAATATATTTTACAAAAATTCAAAATTACGTTGACACGTAACAAGCTTTAGAATACGCTGTATGAATAAACATATAACTTGGAACATCTTAATATTTTCAGATAAAAACAAAATATATTTATATTTTAAAATTAAATATAATTTAATAAATTATATTTTCGAAAATTTAGAAAATCACGGAACTTTTTTCGACTATTTTTGCAACTAAACTCAATGTGTTATTGTATGCCATTTGGGGAACATTTGGGCCACTGTGAAGCCATTTGGGACCCTTTTTACTGTAACCACCAATTAGCACATTGTTAAATTAATAGAATGAAGATTATAGAATATTCCTAAATTAATAGAATATAATCTAAAATGCGGTAAAAATATTTTACAAAATTTTCTAGAACAGGTTAATTATAAATTATTTTAAATGCTACTTATTCGAATAATACACTAGCAGTTAATTTGTCACGTAAACAACTCTAAATACTGCATACGTGCGTTACAAAAATTATATAAAACTTTATTTGTAAGAATACATTTTAAATTTGTATTCATAAATAATCCAGGCATACTATTTTATAGAAACAACTGTTGACAAAATTCGTCTAATCATCACAACGTAAAATAAAATAGTATTTTTTAAATTTTGGGCATTCCAGTTATGTGTTTCGCAAAACATTTTTTTGGTTTTGACTGAGGTAAAAATCGCATTTTAACTAAACAGCCATTTAGAAACACTTTTGTGTATTTGAAAAAAAATTGTTTACCGAAGACCTAAATTTTAATTATCTATTTGTATTTCTAGGTTTTAAAATTCCGGTGTTGCCACTTTTTTGACGCAATGATTTTTCACAGTCAATGTCGTGAGTGATTAATATATCATTAGTCACTACAGTGACCGTGGCATACAATCGAATCTAATCAAAAATTTAAAGTAAATAGAATTTATAAAATCAATATAATGAAAATAAAAAGTATGTAAAACAAGCTAATTATAAAAACTGTAATTAAATAATTGAAACAAAGTAGTACAGAATGAGTTTGTTATCGTCTGCCAAATACCTAGTTAGACATGCTGTAAAACCCGTAAATGATTTCCAGTATTGAACGAGGTGAAAACTAGGAACATACACATGGAATAATATATGCATACGTATAACATGTTTATCAGACATTATTTGATCATTATTTTTAAGGTTAGGTTGATATTTTGTTTTGTTAAATCGAGTGTTAAAGTATGCTTGGAAAGTACTGTTTTGTCTACTGCCCTTGTTAAGGAAGGATTTTTTTTTATATTGCCTTATTTGATATTTACGTGCTAACCTAAGCCCAGTATTTCGGCAGCAAATTTTTAGCTTTTATAAAAGATCGGGAATAAATAAAAAAGCCCGATTCAGGAACCTAAAAATTTTAGGAGAGAAAAATAAAAATGGAATAGGTAAAACTGGGGTATTTTTAGGCTTTTTGGAAATCCCACCCTAAAAATACTTCGTAACGAGGTGTTTAAAAATTCACGAAATTTTTCGGTGTCTTAAAATTCACAAATTTGCCTTTTGTTATTTTGTATATTGATAAGAAGAACTTAGCAACATATTTTTTGTTAAATCGGTCTCTGCTAATGATTTGTTTGGAATTATATAACGTAAAATTTTGAAAACACCATAAATATTGAAAGATTACTGTTTACAACGTGAGACTACGATTATTGCAATTTTTTCGTTGCCTTGTTTCAATCTTATGAGTGGCCGTCCTAGATCAGTACTATAATTATGCACTTTATTTCTACCTGTGACTTCGGGATGGGTTTTTTGGGTCACCTAGATGTAAAAGATGGACCGGCCCGGAATACATCCTTGGCACCCAAACCAATCACCTCACCTCCTTCCCTTGCCCTCGATTGGTTAACTTTAAATTGTAACAGTGGGCTTTTTTGTAAACATTTTCGCAACTAACAGTTCTAAGGCGGCTCAATTAAAATATTTACAGAGTTATGGCTAAACTATAGGTGGCCGGAAGTATCTAACAACAATGTTAACCTAATCTCCTTTTCGAAAGTGTAGTTATATGCCGTGTAAGGCATATTTGCGAAATTTCATAATTCAAATATGAGAAGTACCTATTAAGCACACGTTTTCAGACCATTCTTTGAAGAGCTAATTATTAGGAAAACTGCACCTCATTTAAGACCATTTAACCTCCGAAGCCATAATATCAGCTGAACGACTTCTGCGAAGTAATATTTTGTTGTCAAAAAGTTATTTAGAAAGGACGTACATTTACTGTCATAATATTCTGTTATTTTTATTCGTTTTTTCAAAAAAATACTGAACATTCCTTACGTGCCCTTCGAGAATGCATTTTGAAGACGTTATTAGATAGGTAGACATAGGTTTAAAGTTACATTTTTCATTTTTTTTTTTGATAATATATAAGTTTAAGCCAATTAATCCAACACTCTTAAACAGTCTGAGGTTTCCCAGTTCCCAAGAAATTCTAGACCCAAAATTGTTTCCAAACTTTTTCGTCTGTTTTGAATCGTGTAGCAAAC
This sequence comes from Bathochordaeus stygius, assembly GCA_004367955.1. Taxonomy (NCBI): domain Eukaryota; kingdom Metazoa; phylum Chordata; class Appendicularia; order Copelata; family Oikopleuridae; genus Bathochordaeus; species Bathochordaeus stygius. Next base: position 2,306 of record SCLE01420332.1, on the reverse strand, counting down.
AGGACCTAAATCAGTGCGCGGTCCTGTTTGGCAGGAATCATTTTGTTACGATAATTTGAGTCCTGTTTGAGTCCTGGCGCGGGCCGATCAGTCGATTCCCAGCTTTGGTTAGCAAAGGCTCGCCTACCCCTATCTTTTTATGAAATGTATGGCAATTAAGATCGTTAAAAATATATGCCAAATCTACGCCTCGTGGCGTCAAACGGGCGTCGTAGTATATAACGGACGCCATTCGTGGTATATAATATGGACGCCTTTCGTGGCGTCAAACGGACGTCATTCGTGGCGCGTCAAACGGACGCCATTCTTAGTATAAAACGGACGCCATTCGTGGCGTCAAACGGACGCCATTCGTGTTGCTACCAGGGATATAATGTGTGTCCTACTAAAAAAGATAAACATAAAGAACGAACACACCGAGTATATTCAATTTTAAACCAAACATCTGATTAAATTATTACACACGGTCTGATATATATATACATACCGTATGTTCACTTCGAATTGCTCACCGTTCGGAAGACAAAATCCGCAGGAGCGAGCAGCCCGTCTCTTTAAACCATGTGAGAAATTCGAAGTGAACATACGGTATATATATATATCAATACCCTTCACTGTATAACGCTTTACATGGTGGTAATGGGTAATGGTGGTAATGGGCTGTCACAATACGTTTCCCAAAAAATGTAACTTTGTAGCGGTGTAATGATTTTATACCTTTTTGTAAAATTCGTCATTTTATTTACGAGTTGGTAATTATAGCCAATTTCCGGTCGACTTATTTAACTTATGCAATGTTAAATAAAAAGGCCGTGTTTGTCGGTAAACAATCTATTAGACTATAAAATTTGATACAGTTTCGTCAACCATGTGTTGAGGAATTGGTTCAATACAAAAAAATCCTTAGTATCTCTTCTAGAACTGGAGATATCGGTCGTATACTCATTCGGTCGTATACTCATTACCTAGGACGTTCTCGGTGGCTAAATTATTTTGCATAAATATATTTCGGTCCTGTTTGGCAGGCGGCTGCCAAACAGGACCGCTCACTCATTTGAGTCCTGTAACTACGATTTTTTGAATCGTCTGCAAAAAATATTCTTCATTGTAGTTGCATCTAAACATACAATCAAACATAATTTTTCTATTTGATTGGACCAGCAAGGCAGTGTTGTGAAAACGGGTTGAAAAAGTTTGAGCTCATGCACTAATAACAGTAAATTAGCGCATCCTTTGTAGATCAATGCGTTGGTGTAATCCGCAATATTTTTTTAGTTTTCTTCATTCAAATGTATTGTTGAAATTAAAACGCGCGTCTTTCAAGTTTGCAGACTTACTGTGGCGATATTTATGTATTTCCTAGGGCCTGGTCACCAATAGACATCATTTCAGCAGAAATAAAAAATAATGCTACGGAAGGATTGCGTTTACATGGTGTGTTGACATTTCGGAGATTGAATTTCTATAAAAAATGAATGTTAGATATCTGAAAAGATCCAGGAAAATTGAACTTAAACTGTTAGATTTTTTCTAAAAATAGAAACGTTAGGGTAGACTTCCCAATGCGCATTACAAATATGCACCGCTAGTTTTGTTAAAAAACAATTGAATAACTGAATAAATGGAAAAAGTAGAAATTGTGCTGTAAAAAATGGGAAATAATTATTTTGCATGTATAAATAATATTTCCAATTCCGGTTAAATTCTCCTGCAATTATTTTATATTCCCATTTACAGTTAACATCGTCTTAAATCACAAATAATTCCAGGTATTTTTGTATAGTTTTCAGGGTAGCCACCTTTCTGGTCCAAGTTGTAGTCCCTACCCGCTCAGTAAAATAAGCCATATCTACTAGTTCCAAGTTGCAGTCCTTATTCGCTCAGTGAAATAGGCTATACCTATATCGTTACTGAAATTTATTTCCCTAATCGCTCAGTAAAAGGACTGAAAATATAAGACTATATATATAGTGCTCGTGTGTTTAAATTTGTGGTTTAATTGTACCCCAAATTACTACTTATTGAAGACATTTTGGCGGGTTGTGTTCATATTAGTGAATCATTTTTTTGAATACTTAGTAAATCTGAGCTTATTCTAAGAACTGAAAGCGCAGGTGTGACACAGATGTCTCTTTGTTACACGCGACAAAGTACACTTGTGACACAGATGATTCGGCAATACTTTTATTACTAATTACTGGCGGAAAATACTTTTACGACCTATTTATGATGAGTAATGGGGATTTTAATATTCATATCAATGTGGTCATAACTTTATTAATATGAGTGTTGGATTTTTGCTCATA